>LOJH01034065.1:1217-16124 GCA_001685095.1 Ellobius talpinus
AATGTTCAACATCCTTAGCCATCAAAGAAATGCAAATCAAAACAACTCTGAGATATTGTCTTACACCAATCAGAATGGCTAAGATCATCAATGATAGCTGATGCTGGAGAGGATGTGGAGTAAGAGGAATACTTCTTCATTGTTGGTGGGAATGCAAGCTTTTACAACCAATCCGGCAAACAGTATGGCAGTTTCTCAGAAAATTGGGAACCAACCTACCTCAGGACCAAGCAATAACACTCTTTGGCATATACCCAAAGCAGGCTCAATCATACTACAAGGACATGTGCTCAACTATGTTCATAGCAGCATTATTTGTAATAGCCAGATCCATGCAAGTTTTAAGCCTTATTAAACTATTTAGAAGTTAGGTTACCTTACCATATTTTAATTCTGAATAAATTTCATACTGGCAGAAAACCCAACATGATAACCAACAAACCCCAAATATGTAATATGTGTTTCTTATTAACTAAGAAGTGTGTATTATATATTAACAATCTAACTATGACCCAATTTGCAAGAGCTGCTCAAAGTTCATCAATTAACCAAGAAATCTTTATATAAAAGAATCCAGCTCAAATTCGGGCATTAAGTTATTGTTTCTTTATTCCACTTCAATTTGGAAAATTTTCTTGCTCTTTTCTTAAAATTCAAGTCCTTATTTCAAAACACTTTTTTTATTATTCTTTTTGGTTTTTCAAAACAGGGTTTCTATGGGTATCTTTGGAGCCTGCTGTGGAACTTGCTCTGTAAACCAGGCTGTTCTCGAACTCACAGAGATCCACCTGTGTCTGCCTCCCAAGTGCTGGGATTAAAGACATGCGCTACCACTGCCCAACTTAGAAGACTTTTAAGACAAGTTCTGTAGAAAGCATCCTGGTCTGGGTTTGTCTAGTGTTTCTACATGATTCGACTCGGGCTAGACATTTGGAGATGGGTTATCAGAGTGAGGCTACAAGTTTCTCAAGGTATCGTATCACATTTTCCAGGGAATAAGCTTGTTTTATGGGTAGTGCTCATTGTGATCACTCCGCTACATACTGTCCATCGAGCTTCATTAATATAAATGACTGTTTCTCTTTGTCCTTAGCATTTTTAGAGAAGGCGCTTCAGAACTATATCCTCTCTTCCTCCAGCTTTCTATTTGTTCATTTATGTATAGGATAAGGTCTCCTATTTTATTCGGCATCTTATCACTTACTATCACATATTTTGATGTTCAATATTCACTGACTTGAGAAGTAGGAGTTCACGTCAGTCTTATAGGTCCACATCCTTCTTCAAGCACTTCCTGGCTTTCTAGAACAGCAAGGTGCAGCAAGCTCACTTGACAGCTTTCCTACCACAGCCCTGGATTCACCCATTGTTCCACAGCACCCTGGCTTGAAAGGAAAAGTCCTATCTCGAGACCTTGACCAGGACTCTAGACATAATCACTGCTAGAGCGATGTGACTGCCATCGGTCTCAGCAAATGAGACTACAGAATGAATAATAATAAGTATAATCATAAACATAGTTTCATATTTATATTTATCTCTATATTCATCTGTTTACTTAGTATCAGTATATATAAAAAATTAAAACAACCATAGGATCCATTCCAGTTTTCTGTTTTGTGATTTGTAATCCCCTTAATTAAATAGTAATTAATTGGGCTCTCATTCATAACCTGCACACTTATTTGACCAACCTTTGTAAATGTGTCCAAAGTCCCATCAAAGCAGCCTGTTCCATCCCATACACAGATGACTTACTCACCCGTATGGGCTCATCATCCCTGCTGAGACTTCACCATGAATATTTTCTACATATTGCTCAGGCTCTGACAATCCAGGCCAGGCTTCCTTCCTCCCCAGCCTAAGGCTCTAACACTGCACGTAGGCCGTACCACTGTGCAGACATCCTCCCTAGTCCAGTCTTGTTTCAGCATCAATCATCTGACAAAAATGTCCTCACTATGCTCAGACTGACATGCTATTTCTATATCCTGCATCTGTTGAACCACCTTGGGCTCCAATACCACAGGTTGAGCCATGTCTCTGCATATTCTCCTCATCTACTTGGTGATTACACCCTGCTTATCATATCTTTTGGTGTGGACAGCCCATCTAATACATGAGCATGTTTTCTTGGGCTATTAACTAAAGACACATCTTTGGCAGAATTTTTTTCATTACATGTTCTTTTTATTTTTATTGAGTGTCTTATCTACGAAACTATAAAATAATACATGCTATTTAAGATGCTGAACTTGGGGATGATTTTTAAAAACAATAGATTACTGTTAACAACATTTTAGTGCCGTTATATTTCCACGTATTCTAAAGGACAAGCTTAATATTTTCTGCAAAAAACAAATGCGAGAACTTTGAATAGTGAACAGTGAATCTGCAGATCAGTTTTGGAATATTAGCATCCTATATTTTACTAAATGTAAAACTTACTTAAAACTTCTTACTGCCTATCATTTTCTTTAGTTTCTATTAGTAATGCTTTATAATTTTTATAGCTGCATTTTGTTTATTCTTTTATTTATCCAAAGTATTTTATTCTGTTATTACAGGGAATGTTCCTTTAATAATTTCATTTCATAATGCTTCTTGCTAATATACAGAGATATAGCTTCAGTTTTTCATAATAACCTTAAATTCTCTGATCTTGCAAAACTGAATTTTGTGTCTAGTAATTGGTATTTAAAGAATTCTTGGGATTTCTTCATTCAAGATCACATTGTTGGAGCTTGAGATACAGCTCAGAGAGAGGTAGACTACTTGTCTAGCATGTGTTAAGACCCTTGGTTCAATCTCCATCATCATAACAAATACTATTTTAAAGCCTGGCATTACGACTCACATTTTTTTTAATCTTGTACTTGGGAGCTTGACATAGAGCATCACAAGTTTGAGATTAGCTCATCTCAAAACAGAAACCATACTCCCACAAATAAAATGAATGAAATAAAGAAAAAAGTCATATTATCTGCAAATAAATCAGTTTTTACTTCCCCTCTAATTCCTTGTGCCTTAAATTTCTTTATCTCAGTTTTTCTTTTTAACTTAAAAAATTTGTTATATGTATGGAGGGTTCTCTCTCTCTCTCTCTCTCTCTCTCTCTCTCTCTCTCTCTGTGTGTGTGTNTGTGTGTGTGTGTATCTGTGTGTCCCATGCACATGCTTAGTGCATTTAGAGGCTATCGGATAGAGGCATCAGATCCCCAGGGACTGGAGCTACAGACAATTGTGAGCCACCAAGTGGGTGCTGGAAATTGAAGCCAGGTCCACTTGAAAATGAACCCCTTCCTTGTCTTAGATTTTATTGTAATGCAAGCAGTATGGAATTTAACAAAAACAATGGTTAAGAACAACTTTGATTTTTCTCAAGCTTAAAAGTTTTTCATAGTTATATTTTGTTGATTTGAGGAAAAGCTCTATTTCTAATTTCTTGATGGTTTTTGTGAAGAGATTTTTGTCAATTGTATTTTTCATTATCAAGATGATTATATAGTTCTCACTTTTAAAAAGCTAACATACTACATTAACTATTTACTTTAGTTTTTATAATGGGTCTTTGTAATGGGTTATATAAAGTTTTTATAATGTTGCCTAGATTGGTCCCCAGCTTGTGCATTTATTGAAATTTCTGCCTTGGTCTTTTCTAGAATCTTGTTCTACAGATGTACATGCCACTACATCCACCTTTTACATTAACTCTTTATTTTATGTCAAACTAACACTGAATTCCTAACATAAACTCTATTTGCTAACGATATAATCATTTAAAATTTGTTTGTACAATAGTTTTACCAACGAGTTTATTTTGTGTGCTGTTATTTTATTTAAGCTTTTTGCACCCATGTTTATGGGAGACCTCATGCACTTTTGGCAGAGCTAGTTTCATGATGATGAAGCTGAATGAGATAGTTTTAATTGGCAACTTGACCCAATTTAGAATCACTTGGGAACAGAGTCTCAATGAAGAGTTCTCTAAACTAGGTTGGCCTGTTGGGATGTCTGTGAGGGACTGTCTTACCTACATGAATTATTTGGGAAGAGTCAGTCTAAAAGTGGGGTTTGTGTTGTGGACTTATCAAAGTAGAGAGCCAGATGACTACAAACATGGATGCTTTCTGTCTTTCTACACTTGGCTATGGATGTGATGTCACCATCCTCAAGCCCCTGCTGTTGTAGATTCCCTGCAGTAATGAACTGTAACCTGAAACCAAGAGCTAAAATAAGCCCCTCCTCCAATAAGTACTATCTATCAAAGTATTTTTATCACCCCAACAGGAAACGAAACTAATACACTCATGTTTGGAGAGTATACAGGATTACATAAGGGAGAACTGGGGAGGAATAATTCTAAATCCAGATACCTAAAATTCTTCCCAACACACCAGTGATTCTGAATTAGTTGAGCACTGCTTCCTAGAGAGCACTGTGGGACTCAGCAAAGGAGTTTAAGTAGCCATAATGACCAAGGAATGCTACTAAGATTTATCAGCAAGTCAGAAAACCTCGACATGGAGATCTGCCCACCTCTGCCTCTGAAGTGCTAGGATTAAAGGCTTGCACTTCATGGCTTTAAATTTCTCTTGGATGTCAGTGTAAGCAGTGTGGGGCTAGGAAGAAACCTGGTGCCAGGGCAACCCCCAGGAATCCACAAGGATAACTCCAGCTAAGACTCCTAGCAACAGTGAAGAGGGAGCCTGAACTGGCCATCTTCTGTAATGAGATTGGTGACTACTCTAATGGTCATTAGAGAGCCTTCATCCAGTAACTGATGGAAGCAGATGAAAAACCAACAGCCAAGCCCTGGACTGGGCTGAGCTCTGAGAGTATTACTGAAGAAAGGGAGGAGGGATTATAGGAGTCGGGGGGGGCTCATAATGGAGGAACCCCACAGAGACAGCTGACCTGATCTCCTGGGACGTCATGGGAGCACATAGACTCTGGACCAACAGTTAGAGTCTCCATGGGACCAACCAAGGCCCTCTGCATGTAACAGTTGTGTAGCTTGGTCTCATGAGGCTCCTAGGAGTGAGAGCAGGACCTGTTCCTGGAGCTTAGCTGACTTTTGGGAACCTGTTCCCCAGGCTGGATTACCCTACCCAGTCTTAACACAAGGGGAGGAGCTTGGTCCTACTTCAATTTAATATAGTAGGCTTTGTTCAAGACCATGAGAGGCCTGCCCTTTTCTTTCTGAAAGGAGACAGAGGAGGAGTGGATGGGGAGGGGTAGATGGAAACCTGGGGAATTGGGGAAGGGGGTTGGAAAAGGAGGAGGGAGGAGAAACTGCGGTCGGTATGTAAAAAAAAAAAATAAAAGAAATAAAAATCTTTGACTTTATACCTAAAGTATTTTTTCTTTGTCCTCAAAACCCCAATAATTATATAAATTAAGGCAAGAATGAATACTAAAAATGCAGGAGTCCCCACCTATTTATCTACTGTCCACAGTTTCTTTTACATACAGTCAGTCATAATTTAAGAATATTAAATGGAAAATTACTGAAATGACTTCTTAGTTTCTAAATAAAATTTTATTGTAGCATATTGAGATACTAGTTCTCTTTTCTTGTTGGTGTTATTAATCCCACTGATCCTGATTTATACATATAAATTATGAAACATATTTTGGAAGGTGGTCATACTTCATATTAAACAGGGTTTCAGCCATTTTTTAAAAAAGTCCTACAATCAATAATAGTACAACTATAATACAACCTTAGAGTATATAATAAACTTTATTATATGTGTGTACACACAGAAAAATTATACAAAGAGTTCCAAATTATCCACGTTTTTGATGTCGGCTCAGAGTATTGGAATGAACGTCCATGAAAACAGAAAGATAAGGCCTGCAGAAATAACTAGATACGCTGGGCATTCATTTTCCTAGCAGAATCTAAGTACTTTTTACCAAGTTAAAACAGGAGAATAAACACACAAGTAAACACCTCCTATCATCCCCCTCCTTTCTTTGGCAGGAAAGATTGTAAGAGTTCTGGCCTTTCAGTATTAGATTCCAAATGAAGTTACAGGAGTTGGGTAGACTCATTATTCTCTAATGTGACAAATACTAGAGTCAATTTAAGTAAATTCTAATGGGTTATGAGGTCAAAAATGTAAAACTACATAATTTATTAGATCAAGCAAATCTCTTTGCAAGCAGAGGTAAATGAAGCATTAGGCTATTACTGACTTTCATGAATAAAGGTTTATATTAGTGTTTATCTAATTATACAATAAATGGAATTTGCTATGTAAACTTTATTTAGAAAGCATTTCTTCACACTGCCATGTTTAAAAATATTGAGTCAAATTTAATTCAGACTATTATACTAAAATCATATTTATTGTGCTGCTTTAAATAAAAATAAAACTGCTTCAGATATTTTGATTAGTGAAATATGCTGACTATAAAATATAAAATCTCATTTGCAGATCAAGACACCAACAAACAATTCAAATGCACTATGACTACATTTACACATAAATTCCCCTGCATTTAAAATTATAATTTATTATGTAGTAGTATGTGGTTTTTCTATATATTATTTTCTCATAAAAAATAACTACATAATTAGGAAAAATAAATGTGTAATGTGAACTAGCAAGCCATTAATGAACAACAGGAAAAGAATCATAACATTATTTCACCAAAATTTCCTTAAAAAATGAAAACAAAGCTTCAATTAAAGTAAATTTCTACATTGAAAATGTATTAGCCAAGCATGGAAAGTCATTACAGATGGTAAATTAATTAAATGAGTAGCATGAGGAGCTAAGGAACTATGTTCAGAGAAAATCACCACCTTTCTGTGAGACCCACTGCTCAAGGGCTGAGGACACAGGGACAGCAGCGGACAGTGGCTTTTGACTGGGGGTTCTCAGCTGTTTCCCTCACTGCTCAACAGAGGTTGGTTATTTGGAAATTAATGATAAGTTTGAAGATAATAAAAATAAGTTTTTCTGAATATATTATATCTTTAAATCGTAAAAAAACCCCAGCAATTTTTAAAGACAATGTCAACTGACTTGGATCTTCTGTGAGCCCCTAGGTGTGGGGGCTGAGTTTTCTGCTGAGAGAATGAATCAAGGTAAAGATCCAAGTTCTGCTCTCTGCATTTCCTCACGCCACCAAATTTCCTGAAATAAAACTTTTCTCTGACTCTAGCTATTAACTACTTCTCATTCCCTAAAACTATAAAATATGACCATCTGTTTCTCTATGATACCCCAGTTTTACAATAATCAAAAATATTTTTGGTGAACAAATCCTAGGCCTTTCCATAAACAATTCTGCTTCTGATCCTTTTCCAGCACAGGACACCACCCCTTCTTAAAAACATCAGCTCTTCCACCATCGTCCTAATTCAGATATCTCTTCTCTCCTGAACACTAAACAGCTTGCTCGCCTTCTAGGAGTCTCTATCAACACCTTCCTATGTAATAGATAACAATAATACTAATGTGTTCAATTAAGAACATCACGAATAGCTAAAGGGGAGCTAAAATCTGAGCATAAAGATCTGAGTGATAATAAATCTACTCACAACGACAACAATCCTCCTATCCATATTTCCTACTCTTCTCTCTTCAATTCATTTCTCATTGTTTCCCCCGTTACTTGTTCCCTTGTTCTACACTGTTCTTAGCTCTACATTGTTCTTCCTTCCATTACAAATGTTCCCAGTCATATGTACCCTTAAAACCAGCAATTACCCAGTCCTAGCAGGTTCCAGGGCCAGAATTCTTTTGCCCCATAGGAAATCAGATAAGGGTTAAGAAAGGAATTAAATCATCAGGGAATACCAGACGGGAAGGTTAGTGTGCTACACTACATTTTAATGTGGTTAGTAAAGGAGTAAGGCGTTTATTTTCAGTAAAATTATGAATAGGGCTAGGGCACGGGTTGTATTTTGAATCAGCACGCCACTACTTTTCTCCCGGTATGCACTGAGGTTACCAGGTAACCAGGAAACCCATGTAAACAGTCAGGGAGAGGCTGCTGGCTCTTGATCAGATAGCACACAGGCCAGAAGCTGCAGTTTCTATGGGCCTAGGTCTGGAGTTCTCTAGGCAGTAGAAACAGAGAAGGGACTCAGTCCTCTAAATCGTCAGTTCCGGGCTATGCTCTTATCCACCTTTCTGATCGTGGGCAAAACCCAGAGCAGTAGCTTGGGCAGGTAGTAATTCTATGTCCTTGGAGAGCTGTGAATATCGCAGACAGAATACCCTATGCCTGGACCCTAAGCATTGACCAAATGCCTGCCAATAATGATAATTGCAGGAAGACAGGTCGCTGCACTTACCTAGGGGAGAGGAACAAGGCCTGGCAGTGGGAAACTGTCTTCATGAAACAGGTCTGAACGGTGGGAATTAATTATCAAATATGTAACAGAAAGGGAAGTTAGAAACAGTGAAAAATATACAGCAAAGGACAACCACTGTATTCACAAAGCAATAATGTCAAAAAGCCTTGCTTATTGGTTTAGCCTTTACCAGATCCCTTGGTTCTGATAAGTCACTTGTGAAAAGATGGCTAAACATAATGTTGTGGCTTGTAGCAGAATACCTTACTGAAACATAGTCCTTAGGTCATTTATAGTCAACACTAGAAAATGTTGACAAAGCAAGGGAAAGGATCTTAGACCTCACTATTAAGATCCCTGACAATCAGGGTCAGCATGTCATTCTCATCCTATTTCCAGTAATCTGACTTCCTTAACATACATTCCAGAAGATTGGTTGTGTTTGCTCTTAATGCTCTTCTGCCTCCTGGTACATTCTTTTCACTTACTAACGCCTTCCCTGTATGACTATGTACTCAGATAATCCTCATCCTTAAAACTCACCTATATAAAGGTTTCAATGATTACTCAATTTTCAGCAATCTGTTACCCTTGCTGAATTTTATAAGCAACATCTCCGTATCTTTTGTATTTTATATTTGAGAATGCACTATATATTAGTCATACACAGTAAGTAAAGAATACCAAAATAAAGTAAAACTAAACCAAAAATTACTTTTAAATACACTCTTTAAAAATAAAAAGTTCTAGTCAGCAAAGAGATACAATAAAGTGTATAAACTGTACAGACCACTCATGGTATGACAAAAACAAAAAACTGAAATTACCAGTCGTGACTGTACTATTGACCATGATTGCAGCAAAAGACCAAGAAAAATAATCTACCTTACTTACAATAAATAAAACTAATCAATGGTATAATCCTTCCATAAGAATCATTGGAACTCTGGGAGAGAACTAGAGAGAAAACATCATGTCTATTATTACTGTGACTAAATGGGATTAACTAATCCTCATGGGATAAAGTTATGAATTAAGTGATGCTCACAACACTAAGAAAATTTGTGGGAAGAGAATGCAAATAGCACTCTAATTATCTAAAGCCTATTAACAAGCAATCCTTATTACTTGCAATTAAAATCCTCTTAAATTTTATGGTAAAAGTTCATTGAAACGTTGAAAATTATATGCTAATTACTGTACTGTAAAGCACATGTTTAGTGTATAGTTTTACCATGGGCTTAATAAATAAAAAATATCAAACCTTAGGTGATATACTGACTAAATATTTTACTTAATGGAAAATGTATGTGGTATAAAGGTACCATGGGATCCTGCTATAATTTCCCAGAAATGTAGGACTGGAATATCTCAGGAACTAAAAATTCTAAACAACCACATGTTTAATTCTTTGTTATATACCTAGAAGCTCCTTGGAAACTTAAATCAGGTTTATCTTAATCATGCCCCTACAATAGTATCAATGAAAAATCCAGAAATCAATCAATATTTGTAAAATAAAAAATGAATGATTTTCCTACTGGCAGATTTTATTAGGGAAAATGCTATAGTGTAAAATGAGAGCCAACACATATAAACACTAGGAAATAATGCAGCGTCCATGAGTGCTTCTTTTCTCTCAACTGAGGTACCCTTTACTACGTGTCTACAAATTTTCATACTTATGTAAGTCAGGGAGAAATCCCTTATACATCAAATAGGCTAAGCAGCACTCAATTTCACTAATATGTTCATATTTCATATTATATCTGTCTTTGTCTCTGTCCTTCCTCTTTACACCTTCCCCATTCATGAACATAAATAAACATACACAGGTACATATAATCAAATGGGATTCAAATGAGACCCATATAATGTACCTACTAAAGAATTTCTCTATTTTTCTCTATTACACAGGATTCCAATTATTTTTACTATTATTTTTCTATAAAAAATATTCCATTCTTACCCGGTAAATTTTTACTTTCAGGATTCTACAAGTTATACTCTTGCAGTGACCCTTACCAATACAGCCAAAACATTAATGCTTCAACATATTATGAACATAAGCATATTAATGAAATGTTTTGCTGTCATGTCTTTTCTTTTTATCACCATTGGGATTTCACCCCAAATCATAAGGGTGTTTTATACTGTTAACCCATCTCAATGTATAGCAATCACATGTCAAACATTCAGCAGTCATGTATAATTACCATACATGACTGCACAGATACTGACACTTGATCAAACTGAGTCTAAACAGGTAATGTCTACATGTTTCTCATTTTTGCATATTGGTCGGTGGATAAGGGATTGCTACACTCATCCTCAGTCTTACCTGCTGGGCTGGCTAACTCTGACATTCAAGCACAGTTTTCATTCTTACTGGTCTAATGCTGCTCTTTCACTACACCTAATAACTACAATTCTTCAATTACAAAAAACTTGGCTCAGATTTTTTGATTATCATTATGAATTTAAACATAATTTACAGTGTTTCAATCTACTACAGTTGCTCTTAGAGTTTGTCTTATCCCATCTGGGCCAGTAGAAGCCTCTTTAGTTTAGATCTCTTTTACCTGATTCCAGGACATTCTTCATTTAGGTGGGTAGGGGAACAGGGTTAGTGACTCATGCTTGCCAGCAAGCACTAGGCTAGCACTCTACTACTAAGCCAGTCATTCCCAGCCCTCTACAACTGAGCTATAGGATTCTAGGACTCTTACACAGCACTAAGCTTTCAGGTCTAACAGGTTAATCAAAGCTAACCTTGCCTAATTCAGGCATATAAAGGGAAGCAGATTAGTGTTCATTTACAAAGTAGTTTATGAAGATACTACCTTTTTCATATCAAATGTACATGAAGGCCCTAAACAGACTTCTGCAATTACAAGGAACACTGTGATGATTGATGCAAGGCAAATATCATTTTATTATTTTTGCAACTGAATCTTTAAAACAGACATCTAAAATTGAAGCAGCAGGTAAAAAAGTAAACGCATGTACATTTTTGGCAGACCTTGCTAAATTGCTGTCCACACAGCTCTGCACTGCCTCTAGCAACGTCTGCCTTTCTTCTTCACAAGGACAAACATTCAGCAGAAATGACCCAGAAACTCCTAGGTGACTCTGAGAATTTACTCACAAGACACACAACTGGTCAGAATGCCTATTTAGGTGTTTAACACTATTGCCAAGAACAATGTTACCTAAGCAAAGCTAATGACAAACATCATTTGGACTCTTTTTCTCTAATGGTGAGGTTTTCATATAATTTAAATTCTATTTAATAAAAATTTCAACATTTCAATAGTTTCCAAATAGTGTTTGGTGTTGTTTGGTCTGGGTTTTGCTTTTCAACAGGAGTTGGAATAGTTCAGTAGGAGCATTCTTGCCTAGCATGTGCAAGGCCTTTCTGGGTTGAATCCCGGGGTGGAGCATGGGGATGAGCCCACAAAGAAATAACTTCTTTCCAAAGGTTCCAAGTTGATTTCTTACCAAATATCATCCCTCAAGCGTCTACTCACATTCTCTCCATTTTCCAAATCTGAACTAGCTTATAGAATGCTCATAGTGAAGAGATAAAATTAAAGGATAAGGTAAAGCTAGCAAGATTTTGTGAAACTGGTTTGAACAACTGTGTGCTTCTATTTTCAATATCTGCCATTTGTAGTCTATAGTGCAAATTGTAAGTATAGCTATTATTGCTGCTGATATCCACTGCTTGTCCAATATCTGTTTGGCAGGCTTGCTTGCTTGCTTGCTGGCTTGCTGGCTTGCTGGCTTGCTGGCTTGCTTGCTTGATTTCTGTTCTTCTTTTTTAGATTTTTCCTTCTGGCACTGTTTTCATTGTACTTATTTTTAATTTTTTCAGACTAAATTTTATAAAAAAAGAAAGTAAAAACAACCTGACTCTTGCCTAGCAGATACTTTCATAAGGCATTAAAACTATCTTCTTTGACTGCCAAACCACTACTCAGAATAAAAGTCTACTTACCAGCCTAAAAATCAGGTAGACTGTAGCACAATTAATAAAAATCCAGAGACAGACATTTGGGTCCAACCTGAAGGTCAGAAAAACAAAACAGCTAGCCACTGGCTCTTGCCTCTACCTCAGTCCAAAATGATGAGCCTGGAGCCTCAGAATGAGACTGTGTGTGAGAACTGTTTTCTCCCATTTTATAGTCCTCTCTAGTGCTGGGATTAAAGGCGTGCACCACTATCACCTGGTTTCGATAGTAAACTACTGTGTCTACTGGGATTAACGGTACGCGCCACCACTGCCTGTCAGTGCGGATGTTTTACTCTATGAACTTCAGGCAGCTTTATTTACTAAAATACAAATGAAATATCACTATAGTAGACTATCTTCACTCTGCCATCTCCTGTCTTCCATTTCCAATTCCCCAGTTTTATCCCTAGCCTTGGAGCAGAGCACCTACTAGGGTCTCTCCTCTGTCCCATTCCCAGGGAGCTCCATGGGACTTCTTGTTCATCCTTCCTCCCTCTCCACATCCTTTTGTGTCAGCCACCAATACACTGAGGAACATATTTACCTGGGAACCTAGTAAACAAAAGACTGGGGAATCAGACAGGCATTTTCCCACTGTCCTTCCTAGTCCTCATTTCCAATTCCCCAGGCTCATTCCCAGCCCTGAATCAGATCACCTGCAGGGACATCGCCTAGCTCTCTGCCTCTTTTCCCTGGGAATTCCAGAGTTTCTTGATAGACTCAGCTTTTACCCCTCCATTGGAACCTCTCACCTCACACTCTTCTAGCCCCTCCACATTATTTCACGCCAGCTCCCAAGACACATGTTCTACCTGGAAACCCCAGGGAAAAAACCTGGCAGGGACACAAAAAGCTCTCCTAACTAGGCAATCAAATAGCAACCCATACTCACCTCACTCTCCTAAGATCCAGAAAGAGCAACAGAAACCACAGAATAAAACAACCGTCCAACAAAGACAGGACCAGATACTAACACCTAGAATTATAATCACTCAAATCCTAGATACCAGTTTTAAAACACAATTAACAGCCAGGACAGTGTGTGTTCAACAGAACCTGGCAACATCACTACAGCAGGAGCTCTGAGAAATGCAATAAAGCTGAAGCACAAGACAAGGACTTCAAAGAAGCTAGTATGAACATGTTTGAGAACCTTAAAAGGCATATAAATACTTTAAGGAAATCTATAAAACACAAGCAAACATGAATGAAATGAAGAAAACATTTTAAGACATGGAAAGAGAAAGAGAAACACTAAAGAAAACATAAACTGAGGTACCAAGGGGGAAAGATAAAGTAACTTTAAAGGCAGGCCCATTAAAGTACCATTGGACTTCTCAATGGAGACTCTAAAAAGCCAGATGAGCCTGGACAGATGTTCTACATCTTCTAAAAGAACAGAGATATTGGCCCAAACTACTATATCCAGCAAAACTTTTAGTCACCATAGATGGAGAAAGAAAGACATTCCATAATAAAACCAAATTTGAGTAGTATGTATCCACAAACCCAGCTTTAAAGAAGATCTTAGAAGGAAACCTTCAACCTGAAGACATTAACTACACCCAAGAAAACACAAGGAATAAAAAATCCCAGATCAGCATATTAATAGGGGGAAAATGACATCTCAACAACAAAATAACAAACACAATTCATTTATAACTCTCAGTATCAATGCCCTCAATTCTCCAATAAAAAGATTGGATTATAAAACTTGATCCATCCTTCCACTGCATCCAAGAAACACACCTTAATATCAAGGACAGAGATCACCTCAGGATAAAATGATGGAAAAAGATATTTCAAGTAAATGGACCCAAGAAGCAAGTCGATGAAGCCATTTGGATATATGACAAAATAGAGTTTAAACCAAAGCTATTCAGAAGAAATAAGGAATACTACATACTCATCAAGGGAAAAATCTCCATCAAGGGGATATTAAAATTCTAGACATCTATGCACCAAACACACGGGCATATAAGTTCATAAGATAAACACTACTACAGCTTAAATCAGATATTGACACACAGTAATAGTAAGACTTCAATACCCTATTCCTAACAATAGGCCATTCAGACCAAAAAACAAAACAAAACAAAGAAAGAAACAGAGAAACGCTGGAGCTTAATGATATCATATACCAAATGTATCTAACAATTAAAAAACATTTTACCCAAATGCAAAAGAATATGCATTTTCTCACAAGCTCTTAAATCCTTCTTCAAAACCGACAACATATTTGGACACAAAGCAGGACTCAACTGGACATCAACAACAACAGAAACAACAGAAAGCTTACAAACCCAAAGAAACTAAACAACTCACTACTGGATGAAAAAATGAGAAAAGGCATAATTAAGAAATAAAAATATTTTTTAGAATTGAGTAAAAATGAAAACAAAACATACCCAAACTTAGGGGACATAATGAAGATAGTTCTAAGAGGCAAGTTCACAGTACTAAGTGCCTACATTAAAAAAAATTGGAAAGAGCTCATATTAGTAATTTAACAGCACAGCAGGAGGAGGAGTGATGGAGGAGGGTCATCTGTCTATGTGTTACTTTCATTGGTTAAT
>LOJH01034066.1:0-16124 GCA_001685095.1 Ellobius talpinus
GGACCTTTGGAAGAGCAGGCAATGCTCATAACTGCTGAGCCATCTCTCCAGCCCCTGGACCAGTTTCTTAAGTATTCCAGGTGGTGTCCTCAGGAGGCCTCCTATGATGTCTTCCTGTGCTGGTTCTACTGGGCCTCTGTGCTGAGTCTCCACGTTCAGCTCTTCCCCAGTGGCCTACTGTGGGCTGTTGGAGCCCTTGCCAATACACACAAAACTACCAAAAAACCTAGGTCAGGTGTAGGAACGTGAAAGCTTGGCTCCTTTAGAACTTGTCACATCTGCATCACAGTCCACGCCCTTGCTGGCTCAGGCTGAGGCACGCCGCCTCCATGACTGCTCCCAGGCACGCTTCCTTAGTGGCTCATATATATGCCAGTGAATCCTCAGGTCAGGAAGACATCAGCAAGGCTGGATAAATGCTCAGCGGCAGTACTAGACTCCAGATGTCACCCATGTTGACAAAGAGCCTGGGAAATGGAAACCAGGTCCAACCCCTAACGCCGTTGCAGACAGATGTGTTCAGGAGCTCCAGTGCTGTTCCCAAACTGCTCAGAATTCGCTAGAAATGTAATAGACTCAGACCAGCGCAATCATCTCGAACAAAAAGAACAAAGTGGGAAGAGTTACAATTTCTGGTTTCAGCACTGACTTCAAAGTGACAGCCATCAAGACAGCACATGCCAGATGAGGACAGATCAATGGGCGAAGAAATTAATCCATAAATAAACTCTGCTATTTATAGTCAGATTGATTTTTGAAAATGGTGCCAAGAAGTTCCATAGGAGAAAAATAGCCCTCTCAACACATCTCTGCAACCATCTGATATCCACAATCAAAAGAATAAAGATGAACCCTCTCCTGACACCACACATAAAAATCGGCTCAGAGTAGATCACAGACATAAATACGAGACCTGGAGCTAACAACACACAGGCAAAATCCTCAAGACTACAGGTTCAGTGACTCTCCCACACACAAAATACAAGCAGTGGATGCTCCCAGCAGCCCAGCATCAAAGACAACATGCCCACAAAGAAAAGACAGTCTGGCAGTAGAAGCAAGCATATAGCAGTCATCCCTCTGATAAGCATTTGCATCAAAGTGTAAAGAAATAACTCTTAAAATGAAACCAAACCATAAAGATTTCTGCATTGGGTACTGCTCTGTAAACAGCTTCCATGTTGCCCACTCCTATTCTTTCAGCCAGAAAAAAAAAAAGTTGATGTGCTGGAGATCAGAGGCTTTTCTTGGACCTGCCAGACCTGAAGACAGAGGGTCCCGGTGCCCTCAAATCTACAGAGGACAAGAGAGTCCCAGATGAAAAGGGCTTCCCTGGAGCTGACACTAGTGGATCAAGAGCTGTAGGAGCACTTCCTGGAGGACCCCCAAGGCTGTATTCCTAGGGTACCACTCACTCAATCCTTTGTGGGCTTCATTCCAGGAAGCCAAGAAGTATTCATGGAGGACCCAGAAAGATTCCCCACTTAGAAGAAGAGGGAGGAACCACCAGGTGAAACACACCCAGAGTCTCCCCTGTGGAAGTAGAAATTGGTTGTCCAAGGGAAAATCCACTGTAGTGAGGAGGAGAGCTTTCTGAGAGCATACTCTGCTAGCCTTGGCATCACCTGAGGGGAGGGAATGAGCCGGGAAATGTTGGTGAGGGTGCACACGTTAATACAGACTACAGACTCTCCCCACCCGACTTCTGCACTGAGCGAATGGCAGGGCATAGCACATGGTGAACAGTGCTGACAGGAAGGGACTTCCCACTTGAATGAAGCAGTGTTGTCTGAAGATAAACTTTAATTGGCTAACGGCATATTGCAAATTCTACTACAACCACTGGAAATACTTTCACATTGATTTATGTGTATGCATACACAAACACATGTTTCATGGTGCGTGTATGAAGGTCAGAGGACAACCTTCAGAAATCAGTTCTCTCCCTCCACCATGTGGGTTTCAGGAATCAAACTCAGGCTATCGGGCCTGTCAGCAAGCACCGCTCCCCACTGAGCCATCTCGCCGGCCCTCCTAAAACTATATTGGAAGAAGCGTAATTGGTGAGCTGAGGGAGGAGTTGGAGGAAGATCATGTCATGCTTCATGAAAATCAGAAAAGGTGAAGCTGGATAGGAAAGAACCAACATGGTAAGCGGACTGGCTACAAACACAGTAGCCAGGAATCCCAGGATGTCAACGTGAGTGGTGCAAACACAACAGCGAAAGACAGATGTGAGCACAGGGGACTTTGAAAGATAATCCAGGGCTGGAGAGATGGCTCAGAGGTTAAGAGCATTGCCTGCTCTTCCNCACAGACAGAATATTGTATGCATAATAAATAAATAAATATTTAAAAAAGAAAGATAATCCAGCCTTAAAAGGACAGAGAGGGGCAGTTCTCCAATAAGATATGTGGTAACCGCAAAAGATGTTCATTAGTCAGTGAAATGCAAATAAAAAGCAGCCATGGGAGCTGGGAGTGCAGCTCAGTTAGAGCACGTAGCATGCACAGAACATTTTGGGGTACAGCATGGCACACCCCTAATCCCAGCACTTGAGTGGTAGAAGCAGGAGATCAGAAATTCAAGGTCATTCTTGACAATAAAGTGGGTTTAGGATCAGCCTTGGTTACAAGAGACCCTGTCTCAAAAAAGCAACCAGAAACCCAACAGAGAATGCAAACAAAATACTCCATCAAACCAAACAACAACTACCAAAAAAAAAAAACCTAGCTCAAAAACAAAAATCTTCACTGTTTTATACTCAGTGGTGGTTACAACTGAAGCTGCAGAGTCAACATTCAGAAGCACTGACGAGGACACAACGAATTAGAGCCTCAGACGTGGCCAGTGGGGGCATAACATGGTGCAGCTATGGAACACACCATAGTGGGTTCCTGAAAACCAAGGCACAGAGGTGGTACATGAGCCAGATGTCACACCAAGGTCCCTCCCAAGGGAAACGAGAGCATACCCCCACGAGGACCTACACACGAATTTGCAGCACTGTTACAATGAGTCAAGAGCAGAAGTGGCCCAAAGCCCAGTCAGGTGACAAATGGCTGAGGGAAATGTGATATAGCCGTGAATAAAATACTAAACAGAGGGGATGTTTCTCACAATCATAAGAATGGAGGCCTTTGGGACAGCATGGGTGAGTCTTGAAAACATTGTGTTGAGTGCAATAAGTGTGCAGGACCACACACTATGATTCCATCTAGGTGAAATGTCAGAGCAGGGACATCTACAGGGACAGAGGCGGCTGCCATGCCTGCAGGGGAAGCTTGGAGAAGAGCAGCTGATGAGGTGGGGCTGTGGGAGAGCTCTCCACTCAGATTGTAGTGGCAGGTGTGCTGGAATCCAGCAATACTGCACTCCGTGTGTGTGTGTGTGTGTGTGTGTGTGTGTGTGTGTTGTATGCTATGTGCCTGTAAGAAAATAAAGGTATTTATTAAAGTGCCTCAGTCTCGAGGTTCTCAATTTTCCATAAGAACTCTGGACGTTTTCCCAGTGTTAGCTGACTTTCAGAACACTTCCCACCCTCCAGCTAAAGCCCACCAACTGCTGCAGGATGGCGCCGAGGTCCGCCCAGTTTAGGCTTCTACCTATTCACAGCCTCCAGAAGTCAGCACTGCAGTTAGTGTCTGTACACTCTCCACATCTGGATTCTCACACTAGGCCCCCACTCCAGCACAGAGCCAGTGTTCGATTCCCCAAAGCCCTGGTTCTAAACACCCCAGCCAGAACCTCTGCCATCCCTACTCTTGGCACCTAGACCAGGAGCCATCAGACTGAAACAACACACAGACACTGGGGTGCCACGGGCAGTTGGAGGAGAGAGAGAACAGGAGCCCTACCTACCTATCTGGTTCTGAAAATCAGGGCATCAAGGGGATGACCCCAGCCCTGTATCCCATACCCACTCAGGACAACACAGAGGCCATCAGATCTGGGAGGTCATACTCCAGAGAGGCCCAAGTGTAGGGCAAACACTGACATGATCACTACCACTCGGGCATCAGCACATGATGGTTGCTCTCACCAGCTGCACCCTGGCATCAGGAACAAGACTGTGACTTCAAATGTTCAGGATCTAAACCCTAGAACCTGTGGATGTGACTTTACGTGGGATGCTCAGATTGGCAGCCACCCCAGAGCAAGAGAGGCAGGGAAGGACTGCCTTCTTGGAGGCTTCAGGGAGCAGAGCTTTGACAACATTTTGATTTTGGACACTGGTACCCCTGAGTACTGATGCACCAGGACATAAGTTGCCTGAGCACTAATGCCCCTGGGCATAGCATCAGGAGCTCTTCGCTCTCAGTGTGTGCCCGCTACTGGTCAGTTGGTTCTCCAGTTGATTGATGTATAGAAGGAGCAAAGCAGCTGAGCGCAGCTATGTGGAAAGCCAGGTATGACCAGGGACACTGGTAAGGATAGGGGGAAAGTCCTAGGTTTCCTTGGGACATTAGAAAGACTATTGCTGGACTAGAGAGCACACGCTCTGCCCAGAGGCCATGCCAGAGTGCTGTGAAGCGACCTTGCACACCACACACAGGGGTGGGGAAGACCCGCAGCCTGAACCCAGCACTCACCGACTGCGAGCTGTCCCTGCTGCTGTCTCGAGACTTGTTCTTAGCCAACCGCTTTTTCTTCTTGTGCAGAGGCCTTGACTCCAGGATCATCTCTTCCAGCTCAAAGGTGGGGTCACAGTGCAGGCGGCCTTTCTGTGTAGAGACAGGGTACTGAGCCCAGCCTGCAGGTGCCACCCCACCCCACCAGCCTGGGATTGCGTGTCCCAGCACATGGACTTCTTACATTGGGCACAAAGCCCGGCTCCACCTTCTTCTCACTCAGGTCATCCCAGAGAACATGGGCCAGTGATGGGGCTGTCTGCATGTCTTGGAGACTGGAAAACCGGTGCTCGGGGTTCACGGTGAGGAGCTGCAAGGAGCCCCCCTCTTAGACGCGTTCCCACAGAAGAATGGCCACCTGCCCCAGGTTGAAGCAACCCTTGAAGATGTCCATGGGTCTGAGGCGTTGGAACCTCAGGATCACAAGTGGCACGAGAGGAAAGGTGGCATCAAGTAATATGGCCCAAGGGGTTCTGTGATCCCAGTGCCCTGATGCCCAAGGACAACAGAGGACCTACAGGGATGTCCTACCAAGATTTGCCAGCAGGTGGCAGTCATAGCCTGGTTAATGTTCTCTGATACTAGCATGTGGGCCCAACTATAGCAAAGCCTCTTATTACCACGCAGAACCTCCAGGCTCCAGAAACCTAGCCATCCACGCTGGGTCAGGACATGAAATCACCAGGGCCAGGTGCCTCCTGTTCAGGTCTTGTATATAATAACCATTTCTCACACCTGTCCTGACTATGGGTTCTGCTATCTGGATCCACCCCTTGGGATGCTCCAATCAACAGCACATTTAGAGAAAAGCTCATCATGTGATAAGCAACCTGTAGTCCAGTCCCAGGATATGGTGTCCCTGTATCCCTGATAGCTGTTATCCTCCATCCTCCTTCCAGCAGTTATAGACAGAACTTGGCTGTGAAACAGGGAGAGGGAGATTGGCTTTCTTCTTTGTTTGCTCCCTGGGAGTGGTGACCCTAGGCCCTGTGTACCTTTCAGGGTGGAAGCAGGGGCACAGGAGACTAGAGCACAGTTTGAGTCATGTTCCAGCTTGGTACCCTCTCCCTCCTAAAGGTGTAATGCAGAAGGCTTGATGCCTGAATTCTTTGCCTGGGTCTGAGTATCTTGCGAAGTGGGTGATGGCGACGTCCTAACGCATGGGTTTCTGACAGGATTACAGACAGAGCTATGCCATTATTTAACCCACCATGAGGGAGCAGTCAGGTTGTCTGTGAGACACTTCTGCAGAACTAGAAACCCACTTCACTGAGCCAGACAGGGTCTCAGAGTGGTTGTCCAGGAAAAGTTACAGCTGTGTTAGGGAAGGGGTCTGTGCCCATGGAAAGATGGGGTACCTCTCTGAGATGCTGACAGAGTGCAGAAGGGATAGGACTCTGCCGGGGGAGGGGAATGAGGAAGGAGGCTCACCTTCCGTAGCAGGGCGACCATCTCCTTGGACCAGGTGGGCACATACTGAACACTCACAGTGCTGAACAGCTGAACGAGCGACTCAACGGCGTTGTTCGAGTGGATGTCATAGGGCCTCTGTGGGCAGGGATGTACTATACCAGGTGCCCCTCTCTACCCCTGCACCCAAGAACAAGTGCAAACACCCTGGGAGCCCATCTGCACTCCCTGGTACAGGACTAGCTCTGAAAACAGCAGCTATTTGATCCAGAGCCCAGGATCTAGCTTGCACCAGCACTGAACTGGGTACCACAGCCCAGAAACTCATCTGTCAAGAATATGTGCTCCCTACTACCACCAAGACCAAAGGCCTGGGTGGGTCAGTCCCAAAGGATGGAGGTCCTGTGTTCATTAGACTGGGGTTCCATGGAATGGTGGGGGTACCCCAAGAGAGGATACAGAGGGCAATATGAGGCCTTAGCAGATCAGTATCTCTGTTTTTGGAGAAAAAAAGCAAAGTTCCTTCCAGGAACCTGCTGGGCACGTGTCCTGTCCATCACTGGCCACTCAAGGAGACTCACTTGCTCGGGCATCTATCATACTTTGCTAAAAGCCTGCATCCTCCGAGGTTTGGGTGTACCATCCTCCCTCCCTGGCTCTCAGCCAGTCTGGGGCGAGGAAGGGGCTAGCGTAGGGTCACAAGTCTCCATACCCATCCGCGTAGCAGCTCATAAGCCATCACCCCCACCGACCACCAGTCCACTTCGAAGGAGTAGCCGGTCCCGCCATTGACGAAGGAATGGAAGATCTCTGGAGCTTTCCAATAGAGAGAAGAAAGAGCTGAGCTGTGGGGCTAGAGGGGCTGATAACCGAGCAACTTGCAGCCAGGCCTGGGAAGAAGGCTGCACCGGATCTAAAAGGGAACCTACCCACCATGATTCTGCACTGCTCCACCTGCCACAGAGCAGCACCCTCCTGGAGCAGCCCACAGTAGCTAAAACATTGTGCATAGCTAGACCATTTGGTTCAAGCCCAGCTCCTCTGGTCTGGGGAGTGTGCAGGGATGGAGGGGGCCATCTCATTTTCCCATCCCATGACTCTCATCTACACCTGCAGAGTTTTCTACCCATATCCAATTGATCATATAAAAAAGCCTTTCCCGTTAATCCTCTTGTGACTTTATGTCTGACCGAGGCAGGGGCATGGCCCTACATGCCCAGGCGTTACCTGAGGCCTTAGGCTTACCCATGTACGGTTTGGTCCCAGCTAAAGCTGTTGCCCTCTCCCCATCCTTTATGATGGTGGCGATGTTGAAGTCGGTCAGGTGTGCATGTCCTGTGAAGAGAGGACAGACATGGTTGTCCAGGTCCTGGGCAGGGTTCCCACGCTCCTCGCGGTGTCCCAGAGCTCCACACACTAACCTTGCTCATCCAGGAGAATGTTGTCAGGCTTGACATCTCTAGGACGACAGAAGGTGACAAGAAAATAAGCTGGAACCCATGCCATTCCCGCCCTGATATCTCTGACAGTCAGGGGCTCTCCAGACACTCCACCAGAGGCAGAGGCTGGAAGGCATGACTTGGTATTTAGGATGAATCCTAACATAGGACCTGGTGTGAGGTATGGAGGACACCTTCCACACTATTCAGAGGGCACCAAAGCCACCCAGAAGCCAGCAACAGGGAAGCCACCAGCAATCCATGTTCTGAGTCGTGGTGACCAGAGAGTATCTAGGACCGCACAGAAGGGCACCTACAGCTGAAAGCCCCCAAGGACTGCAGAAGACCTGCAAGGCCATGTTCCCTCCCCAGAGTGCTGGAACTGCATGGATGTGAACTCATGGACATTTCTCCCACAGCTTGGTTTTGGTCTTCTCCCCTTGACTTCCAGACACACAACTAGTACCAGTAGCAATTGCACACCCAAATTATGGTCAGATGACAGAAGCCCCAGGGCATAGAGGCAGAAATCAGGTTCCTTTGACTAATAACACACCTCAGTTCCCACCAAGGCTGCAGGATTTCAGTCTGATTTCTGCTTCCTATTCTATCCACTTGCTAATTAGACATTTCCCAATCCCATCTGCTTTGCAAGACCACCACAATCCATGTGAAGTCCCAGGATGTGGTCATGGGACAAATAAGAGTCACCTGGATGTGGCCAGGCCCTGCGATCCACCCATGAGGACTAAGTCCTCTGTGTCGAGACTAAAATGGGGTTGTTTGGACAGGGTTGAGGAACAGGTATTTATGGGAGGGTGGAATGCAGAGCCAGACCAGACTCTGATAAACCAGGAATATCATCCCCTTAGGTGGTGTGACCCAAGGTTATTGCCAACCATTCAACCCAGGTAGGCGCATCATCCCGCAGGTGTTCACACACCTGTGGATGATGTGCTGGCTACGCAGGTAGTCCAGGGCCAGGGCCATCTCACAGATGTACAGCCTCACGGTGTCCTCTGAGAACTGGACGTTCTGCTGTAGGTGGTAGCGCAGGTCTCCACCCAGAAGCAGATCCACCACCATGAACATGTCCTCCTCATCCTGGAAGGAATACCTGTGGGCATCAAGGGAAGACTTGGCATATGAATGACTGGGGAGCCAGAGCAACGGCTCCTGCCTCACCTGGTCCTTCCTCCTTCCAATCTGACTGCCATCCTGCCTAAGGCAGCGACGACACCCTTGCTCATACCTGCACCAAGACACCAGGGCAAACAGAACAGCCATGCCCCTGAGGGAGGTTTGGCTATGGGACAGAGATACCCATGAGTGACAAGTGGAGAACAGAAACAGTGAAAATTCCCGGACTGTTTTAGGTTTCCCTGGTTTCTTCTATGAGAATAAACAAAACAAGACAAAAACACTGGCTGGTAAAAGAACATGAACAGTACCAGTGAAATGCTTAGTACAGAGCTGGGCAAGAAATTGGTTCAATGACCAGGAAGCCATGGTGATGATGGTAGTGGTAATGGTGGTGATGATGGTGACAGCAATGGTCATGATGACACTGGTGATAGTGATGGTGGTGGTGATATTGGTGGTGCTGGTGGTAGTTATGGTGATGGTGACTGCAATGGTGGTGCTGGTGAAAGTAATGATGGTGGTAGTAGTATTGGTTGTGGTGATGACTGTGATGTTGGTGATGATGGTGGTGACAGTGATGGGGGTGCTGGTAAAAGTGATGGTTATGGTAATAATACTGATGGCGGTGGTGATGATTGTGGTGGTGGTGGAGAGAGTGTTGGTTGATAGTGTTGACAGTGGTAGTGCTGTGGTGGTGATGGTTGTGATATTGACGGTGATGGTTGCAATGGTGGTGGTGGTGATAATGATAGCTGATAGCGGTGATGGTGGTCGTGGTAATGGTGTTGGTGACGGCAGCGGTGGTAGTGGTCCTGATGACGGTTGTAATGATAGCAATGCTGGTGGTAGCAGTGGTGATGCTGATGTTGACGATAATGAAAATGATGGTGGCAGTAGCAGAGCAATACTTTAAGGATGTCCTTCCACTCGGTAATGTCTTTTGTGAGCTCTCGGTAGTAACTAGTTTTTACACAACTGACTCAGAAGAAAGTTACAGAGAATTCACTTTCATGTATGTCCCACTCCCTGCCCTCCACAGCCACCCTCTCCCATCCTCAGTGGAAGGCAGTCTGGAGAGGGTGGCCTGGAGAAGGTGGCCCAGGCAGGAGTCCAAGGAAGGGGTCGGGAAGAGGGTCAAAGGAGCAAAGAGAGCTGGGATGTCATGGTGACCCCATACACACAGTCCTAGATGGCAGGTGACATCCCATAGAGGGCCGCGGTATGGAAAGGTAGAATGTAATATAGATTCTGAACTCCCGGCTTGTGGCCCAAGTCACACCAACACCCGTTCAGCTGTGCACAGTAGCACTGGGGACCTCCTGTTTCACAGACGAGGAGTCTAACAACAAAGAGACTGGGTGTGC
Source organism: Ellobius talpinus (assembly GCA_001685095.1). NCBI lineage: Eukaryota > Metazoa > Chordata > Mammalia > Rodentia > Cricetidae > Ellobius > Ellobius talpinus. The sequence continues at coordinate 9,989 of LOJH01034066.1, forward strand.
TGTCTACAGCATGGTAGGGGACTCAATCCAGAACCCATGGACCCGACCATTAGGTAACACTGTGTTTTAGAAAGCTTGGGAAGGTTGGCTTGCTAAGGTCCCAAACAGGAAAATATTGGTCTTCCTTTTTTTCCAAGACATCTCAGTGCCAACACTGTGTGGCTCCCACCTCACAGCGATTCCCCTCCTTTCTCCTGATTCACCCCTGTGCCTAGGCCTGACCTCCCGAGCTACAGCACGACAGGAGCAGGTTGGTGGGGTACTTCTCACTGAGACCTCCTCCCCACTTTAGAATGCTCAGCGTGCTGACAACCAGATGGAAGGTGCACCACAAAAATGCTCTCTGAATCTATCACTCTCCAGCCTGCCTAGAAGACAGCAACCACTGCACACTAAAGTGAGTAGGAAGGAAGCCACTGAGTCATTCTGCGTCGCCTCTGGAAAATGACCACTGTCCACTTTGAAGTTTCTTGACCTACTGTAGCAAAAATACAACAGCAGATTGCAGTGGGGGGGGTGGGTTCTGTGCTCTCCAGCAAGTCTTGGGTTCACTGTCAAACAGAACACATTTGCTTTCCACTACCCCAAACAGCAGTTAGCTGCTCCTTCCTGAAGCTCTGCTAATGGACACAGGGTCACCGACAGGGGAGGGGCACCTGTGACTTCTAAAGGCTACTTTGCCAGAGATCCCTGCTGTTGGAAACCCTGTGGTCCACCTAGCCTTTGTCCATCATGCCTGTCCAGGAGCACAGTACAGAACGGACTATGTGGGAAGTCTATATAGCCCACTATAGGAAGCTGTCAAGGAGAACCCCTGAGTCCGAGAGATCCATGTACTGGAGGGGGAAAGGCCCCTTTGGGTCAGTGAGCAGTCCTGCCATAGAGCGGACCCTGGGTCCTTCCTGGAGAGGAAGGAATCAACCTCCTAGCAGCTCACAGGTTCTTATGCATCTAGCACTCATTTTGTGCAGTGTGGTGGCCTGAATGGAAATGGCCCCCATGGGCTCATAGGAAGTGGCACTATTAGGATGTGTGGCCTTGCTGGAGTAGGTGTGGCATTGCTGAAAGAAGTCTATCACCAGGGTGGGCTTGGAGATTTCAGAAGCTCAGCCTAGGCCCAGTGGCTCACTCTTTCTTCCTACTGCCTTAGGATCCAGATGTAAAACACTCAGCTACATCTCCAGCACCATGTCTGTCTGTGTGCTGCCATGCTTCCCACTATGACAATAACAGACTAAACCTCTAAACTGTAAGCCGGCCCCAATTAAATGTTATCCTTAATAAGAGTTGCCGTGGTCATAGCATCTATTCACAGCAATAGAAACCCTAACAAAGATATGCAGGAACCTGAAGGTCCTCCCCTACACTTGGTAATACAACTTAGTGCTAAACACTGGGCTCCTAGCAGACCCGGGGAGAGTCTATACAAACCCAGCATACCATGGGCCCCTGGAACCAGCAGGCCCTGAGTACAGAAGCTAAAGAGATGGTGGGGGCAGGGAGGACTGGGGGAGGGAACATCCCAGCAGTATTAGAGCCAAAGAATAGTAGGGCCCCTTGTCCCATTCCAGAGGGCAAATCCTGTTGCGAGGGGCATCCCTGGCAAGCCCTTGGGTGGGCTCACCAGAGGTTCACCAGGAAGACATGCTCGATCTCCTGCAGGATCTCCAGCTCCCGGAAGACGTTGCGGACCTCGTCACGCTCGATGCATTGCTGCTTGTTCATGTACTTCATGGCATACATCTTCTCGGTGTCCCGCTTCTGCACGATGCACACCTGGGGGCCAAGGGCCAGTGAGCAGAATGCTGGAAACCGGACTCTTCCGCTGCCTCCACCCTGAAAGAGCCAGGGTTCCCAGCCGGGGACAAGGCTGTGAACAGGCCCCTTCTACAGACCCACAGAACCCAGTCTCAGTGCACCCAGACAAGAGTCCTAGCTTCATGGTGGGCTGTCCCATAAGGAGTGCTAAGCCTCCCCACCAGCCATAACCTGTGTGAGTGGTCACACCTGACCAAGCTTCAGTACCCCCTTCCTTCTCAGGGCTTGCATCAGCAGGTAGCTTTGAGGGTTGCTGGGGACTCTGGTGTGGTTTGAGTGTGAAATGTGCTCTCCACAAGTTCCTGTGTTTAAGCACCTAGCCTCCAGCTGGTGGCGCTGTTTTGGAATCTTGCAGAAGCTTTAACAGGTAGAACCTCGCTAGAAGTAGGTCACTGTGTTTGGGAGCAGGGGGTGGGAGGTATGGTTTGGCCCTACTTCCTGTCTGCTCTCTGCTTCCTGGAAATGCCCTCACAGACCCATCCAGAGGCGTCTCTTAGTTGCTTTCAGCTCCCATCAAACTAATCTAACCATCACCCGAATGAAGGAGAACCCACTTCCACAAAACTGTGCGTCCGGGAAGCCTCCACCCACCACCGGATCATTCTTTCCACCCAGCTGGGACTGTCCGTGATAGCAGGGCCTTGTACAGTCCTTAAGGCACAGCGCTTTCTGAGCCCTGCACTGTCGTGGTCAACCACCAGCGCTGACTGGCATCACTTAGCAGAGAAGAATGGATGAGGTGAGCAGAGAAGAGGATGAGGTGAGCAGAGCAGCTGGTATCCTTTGTGGCCAGGAAGTGTCTATCAGAACCAAGGACAAAGATTCCCAAAAGGAAACAGGAAGTAACACACAAAAAAGCTGGTGCCAAGCCAGCACCTACCCCCACTGAAAGCCACAGTGACCCTCTTGAGGACAGGTGATTCAGGTAACCAGGGCCACTGCCGAGGGTTTCTACACACTGTGGTCTCTAGGGCTTCATGGAACACTAGCCGCGGGTCAGAATGATTCTAGACCCCAGGGTGGGTAGGAATCCCAGGTGTCTCTGGAAAGCCTGGAGCTTGCCATACACCTCAGTGGCATTGGCCTCAGACCAAACCTCTCGATCCACCCTGAGGGGACCCACATTCCTTTTCCTGGGAATCCTCACAAGGTCAAGGTTTCTAGGACTGGTGGGTGTCCTGGCACAGCAAACTAAATGACCACCACTCGGCCACTGAAGAGTCACCGGAAGGACTTTTAATGACATGTAACAACTGGGACACCAAGCAAGGACACTGGGCTGTGCAGTAGAATATAAACAGGAGGGTGACACACAGTCTGCACAGAAGCTAGACATGAGCCATGGAGACAAAAGCAGCCAGGGCGGATGGAAGCTGTGCAGAGACATCTTGGTTACGGTTTTTGTCACTCTATTGTGAAGTTCTGGTGACAGCCGGTGGTGCTTCTGTGAACCCTGCCCTACAGAAATGGCAGTAGAGCTGTCTGGCACTCTGGTCTTGGATGAAGGGTCTGTGGATGAAATGGCTGAACAACTTCTCTTAGTCCTGAGCCCTGCATATCCTCCCACCATCCAGAGACACACCCTCTGTGTATCCACAGCTGCAGTTTCCAAGGCAACACTGCTTACATAACACCTTGCCCACAGGCATCGGTAAGCCCAAGGGAGCTAAGTCTGAGACATGATGCCAACATGGTATGGAGGGAACATCTGACTGCCTCCAGGAGCTCATCCACCTCAGCAAAAACTCACCAGCAGCACAAACACAGCCAGGTCCCCGTGCAGGCTACAAAGATCCTTGTGAAACTCTTCTGGAAACTTCCTCTGCAGGGGCTGATGCCCCAGGAAGACTCTGGCCCAGGGATAGGAGCTCACCCTGAATAGGCATCAGCTTCTACCTCCAAGGACCACAATCACCCCTGCACCCCTACCTCAGCATTGCCTTTGAGGAGCAGGCCTATCAGAGCAGGTAAGGGATGCAGGGCCCATAGAGGACATTCAGAGAAGGGTCTTATCTCTGAGGTGGGTTTGGGCAAAGATCCTTCCCAAATCTTTCATTAATAAAAATTTCAAAGCCAAGTGGGGCTGAACTCAGTTGACAGAGCAGTTGTCTAACATGTACAAAGCCCTGGTCCAACCCCCAACATTTCATAAAACTAGATGTGGTAGCACATTCCTGTAAACTCAGCAATGAGGAGATGAAGGCAGTTCAAGGCCAACCTTGGCTACACAGTGAGTACAAGGCTAACCTAGGTCATATAAGACCCTCTAAAATACAAGAAAGAAAAGAGGAAGGAAGATGTGGTGGCTTGCATAAAAATGACCCACATAGACTCATAAGGAGTGGCATTATTGGAGGTGTGGCCTTGTTGGAGTAAGTGTGTCACAGCAGGGTGGGCTTTAAAGGTTTCAGAAGCTCAAGCCAGGCCCAGTGGCTTCATTGCTCTTCCTGCTGCCTGCAGATCCAGATGTAAAACTACTTCCCTGGCTACCTTGCCAGCATCATGTCTGCCTGTGTGCCATTAGGCTTCCCACCATGATGATAATGGACTGATATTTTCCTTCATAAGAGTTGCCATGCTTGGACCTTGGGAGAGGGTTGAAGAGGAGGGGAGAGGCATGGAGGGGAGCAGAGAAAAATGTAGAGCTCAGTAAAAATCAATAAAATATATATAATGGCTAGTTAGAGCATAAGATCCGATATGAAGCTGCATAGCTTCAGAGTGCCTGTCTCAGCTCCATAGGTGTTTGCTAAAATGCATAGACTTTGGGTCTGGCTAATTTTGATGTGTGATTTTTTTTCTTGTAAATTCTTTACAATAAAGTTCTTATAAAAAAAAGTTGTCATGCTCATGATGTCTCTTTACAGCAACAAAACCCTAACTAAAACAGAAGGGAAAAAGAAAAAAGGGGGAAAGACAGATAGGCACACATACACAGGTGGGAGAGGGGGAAGAACTCAAAGGTTGTTTCCAAAAAACCATAGCGTTCACTAGCTGGCTGCCCAGGATATATAAGAATATAAATCCAGAATCTCCCAAAAGGGCCTCAACAGCCAAGTTTAACTTACCTGTCTGTGTCCCGTGAGTGTTCCATGGACTGTCAAACTAAGTCAGTCACCCAGAAATCAGGCTAACGCAAAGGAGAAGGTGAAAATCATGGCTACTGGGCAGTTATGTAAATGTGTCTGAATAACCCGGCGGCACTGAGAGCCAAATCATCCTCTTGTTCACACTCTCTGCAAATGCTCTCTCAGGACTTCTGAGCCTGCTGAGAAGGCAGCTGGATCCTCCTCTTGTGAGAATATCCAAATGTCCTGGAGGGAAGCTGCAGGCAGGACCTTGGGCAACAGGCAGAGCTGAACCCCAAGGCCAGGGTTCAAAAAGAAGGAAAACTCAGAATGCCTCAACAACCCTTCAGTAGGTAGCATCTGGCCACTTCTCAGAGTCCACCCACCCCAAAATCAGCTCTGGCACAAGCCCAACCAGGTTTGTGTACAGGCTACCAAGTCCCTGAAAAATCCTGTCTCGCTCTCAGACTAGTTGGGTCTCCTGGGCATTCTGAATTTGGACAGACCTTGATACCAATCCCACTCCGTCACTCTAACTGTACAGTTGCAGGGAAGGGCTACAAGCTGTTGCCAGAATGAGCTTATGGGCTAGAATAGGGCACCTCAACTCAATCTATGACTCAAGCCAAGTCAGCCACCATTGGGTACTAAACAACATACCTAATCAACAGTCCTGCCTACAGGGTTTCCCTCAAGTCAAACATGGAGTTGTGACTGAGCACAATGACAGTCAGGCCAGTGAGGGAGTTAAAACTATGCCACTCTGGCACACAGACTATTTTTGAATTAAAGGTACTTTTAAAAAGAACAGGCATATGTTGTGGGATATTGTTCAAAGATGTGTTACATTCGTTTATGCTGTGGAACATTTGTTTAATGATGCAAAGAAGTGCTGCATTCTTTTATGTTGCATTTGTTTAACTCTGTGAAGCTGTGTTACTCTGCCTGCCTGAAACAACTAATTGGTCTAATAAAGAGCAGGATGGCCAATAGCAAGTCAGGAAAAAGGATAGGCCAGGCTGGCAGGCAGAGAGATAAATGGGAGGAGAAATCTGGGAGGAAGATGGAGGAGCAAAAGAAGGAAGAGGAGGACACCAGGGTCCAGCCACCCAGCTACACAGCAAGCCACAGAGTAAGAAGAAAGGTATACAGAAGCAGAGAAAGATAAAAAGCCCAGTGGCAAAAGGTAGATGGGATAAGTTAAGAAAAGCTGGCTAGAAATAAGCCAAGCTAAGGCCAGGCATTCATAA
>LOJH01034068.1:4157-14286 GCA_001685095.1 Ellobius talpinus
GTTTCTGGGTTCTGGCTATGACAAACAATGCTTCTATGAACATAGTTGAGCACAAGATATTTTTATAGATGTGAGCCTGTAAGTCCCTGTACCTTAAAATCACAGATCACATACATTATGTGGTAAAGGCCTTGGTTTGTTGTTTGTTTGTTTGTTTGGTTTTGGTTTTGGTTTTGCTTTTCTCTGCTCCTTATAGTCTTCTCTTGGTTTCTCAGATCTCTAAAGGGGAAATCTTCGGGACCCAGAGCTTGAATCTCTTGTTCATGTTCACCCTCATGTTCTGTGATCACATATGTTTTCACAAACTTATGTGCCACCAAGAGGTGTATAACTCTCATATCTCAGTCTCCAGTTCTCTGCTTATCTCCCTGTGTATTTTGAATGCTGATATTTCACTCAGATGTCTGATGGAGACATCTGAATTTCTTCCCAAAGCCTGCTCCTGTTGCAACCCACTTCCTTCCAGTTGAAAGAAATGCATATCTTCTACTCACTTAGGCACCACACAAGAGAATTATGCTTTCTTTTGCATACTATATCTAATCCATAACAAACTCTATATCTACCCCTTCAGAATACGCTACAATCTTTTCACTTGCCAACTCCTTTCTGCCCCAAATCCTCTTCTTCAATGAATTTTCCTAATTCATATCTTCCTAACGTATTCCCTTGCTTCTCTCTCATCTAGGTGCAAAATATGCTAAAGAAAGCAACCACGGTGACCCTTTAATGAGTATGTCAGGTTAGGCTGGGGAGACGGTCCAGTCAGTAACATGCTGCTAAGTTTGACGCCAGCACTCACTCAACAAACAAACAACCAAAGAGCCAGGCATGGTGACATGGATTTGTAATCTCAGCACCGAGGAAGTGGAGACAGGCAGATCAGATTGCTAGAGCTCACTGTCTAGGTAGCCTAGCCTACTTGGCAAATTTCAGTCCAGTGAGAGACCCTGTCTCAAAAGAAACAAGGAGGATGAAATAGCACCTAAGCCAAGGTTATCTGCTAGTCTTCATGTGCGTACATGGACACACACTTGCACATACACACACACATACATACCTACACATGAACACACACATACATGTACACATGTACATAAATATGCACCAACAGAGAGAGAGAGAGAGAACTACATAAGGTTATGCCCTTTGCTCTCACCCTGACTCCAAAGCTGTCCCATGACTAAACCCACTGGTATCATATTTACCCAATTGCCCATTTCTGACTCCTTCACTAGCTGCTCCAGTCACATGGCCTCTGTACATCACAGAACTTGTCAGCCATGGTTCCGTGTCAGAACTTTGTCCTTGCAGGGCTTTCTTTCAGGAAGTCCCCTCCTTCAGACAGTCACATTACAAGCTCCCTTGCTTCTCCCTTTGGCCCATTACTTCTCCAGGGAAAGCATTTGTAGATTCCTCTGTCTGAGATTTGAGCTGCAATCTGTTTCTTATCCCATCCACTCTCTTGCTTTGCATTCGTCACACCCTTGCTCCAGAAGTAAACCCTACCTGGACGTGTGCACAGTCACCTGACCTGGATCCCGCTCCTGTCAGTCAGCAGGAAGCTGCATAAGGCTGGGGTTTATATGTTTTGTTCACTGCTGTGTCCTCCCCAGTGACTCTGCACAGTGCCTTTAATCAGAGAAGTCTTTCAAGAATCACCTGTTAAATGACTGAATCAGTTCAAATTCCCACACTTGTTAAATTCTTTCTTGCTATGTTGCAATGGGTCTCATTGTATAGCTATAAGAGAGACATCTGCCATCAGGTGGGGACTGGCTGGCTTTCCTGTCCTGGGCACACACTCTGCACTATTGATTGTATACTAATTTCAAGCTGTTGGCCGTCAGGTTTCTTTGCCAATTGCAGCTTGTCTACAGTACTTCCTGGGGTGTCTTCTTAATCAAAAATAGCTGTGGATGGAGATGTTCCCAAGCTTCTCCATCCATCCCTCATCGCTGTACAAATCCAATCTGATTGCAAGGATTATAGTAATCCACAGAGGAAAGGGGGCCAAGATGATACACTTTCAACATGTGTGCTGCATTAAGTCACTGGAGAAGTTTCCATAATTCTGTCTACATGATTCCAGATTTCAAAACTTCTCCTGCTTATGGATTTCCAAATGGAGTCTGCATTAGTGCAACTACTTCTGAATGTTGCCACATAAATAGCATCCATTTTTATCAAGGTGAATGTCTTCTTTGTTTTGGTATGTTCTCTGAAGAACCATTAAGCTTAAAGTGAGTGTGTACACCATTGTTTCTCCGCAAGTCCCACTGTGTTTTATTCTTGCAAATAACCATAGATCCCAATTTATTAGTAAATATCCAAACTTAGGGCTCATTTCTCTTGTCACTTGTGCATGTCACTATGTTTCTTCACATAAGAACTGTTCCTCAGAGCTGATCTTCATCCTAGGTCTGATATTTTCCTATATAGCTATTTAAATAACTGTCTTCCTGCTAGGTCTCGAACAAACCCCAGAACAATGTCTGAGGTGCCTATTTAACATATCAAAGTGGACACCGGCTGCAGGTTCTCAGCAACTTCCTATTACTGGGTCATTCCAGCAGATATATCTCACCCACTGCCTTAAACTCTCCAGCCCAAGGACTCCTTTCCCCAACTTCTCTTCCCTGTATAACCAAATCATTGTGACTATACTGGTCTCTTAGTCTCTTTGCCTCTTGGCCACCGCTCTTGGTTCCTGCACTCCTGGCCTCTTGGCTGCTGTCTCTCCTCTCTCCCCTCCCCCTCTCCCACATGGTCAGGTTCAGCCTGTGGAAGCAGGTTCACTCTGGACCTTTCCAGATGCCTCTGTCTATGCTCCCCCTCTTCTCTATGATAAACCTCCTCCACCCATACCTAGGAGCAATCATGCCCTCGATTCATTATTCATTCACTGTAATCACCTACTTTTATTATAGATGGGTCTTTGAATTTTATTTTTAAATTAAGTGCATCATAATTCACTCTGGAATACAGTTCTGAGTTCTACTGGATCCATCAGTTCATATAACAGTGACAAAAAATAAGAGTCTTGACCCTTAACCCTTGGAAAACAACTCCTAACCATTCTTGCTCCACCCTTAGAGCCTTCTTCCATGATGCAATATTTCTAATTTATTTCCCTAATTCTTTTTTTCCTAGGTGTAAAACATGCTAAACAAAGCAACAGCGATAACACTAAAACATGTGAGCTCGGGCTGCGAAGAGTTTGACCTTTTCAGAATGTCATTTAATAGGACCATGTGATAATTATGGCTTCTCTTCCATAGCATAAGTCCATTGAGATGTGTCCAGGTTGTTGTTAGTTGTTACTGCCTGGTAATATTTCCTGACATAAATGGCCCCCGATTATCTGCTCACCTATCAGAATTATTTGCAGCTTTTGATGCTGATGAATAGAGCTGCGTTAAGCTTTCACAGACAAGCTTTTGTAGAAATAGAACTTTATAGCTGGGCGGAGGTGGTGCACACCTTTAATCACAGCACCCGGGAGGCAGAAGCAGGCGGATCTCTGTGAGTTCGAGGCCAGTCTGGTCTACAAAGTGAGTTCCAGGAAAGGCTCCAAAGCTACACAGGGAAAGGAAACTCTGTCTCAAAAAGAAAAAGAAAGAGAGAAAGACAGAAAAAAAGAAAGAAAGAAATATAACTTTATTTCCCCAGAGTGGGTAGCTAGAAGTGAAATTACTGTCTGCTTTTTTCCGTGGTTTAATTTTATATGAAACTCTCAATTTGTTTACTGGAGTGGTTGTACTATTTCACTAGTAAGGCAAGGGGCGTTCTGAACCCCCTGCCCTTTGGCCAGCACTTGATGCTGTCAGTGTTGTTGTTCACTGCTTGAACTGGCCAGCTTTATGTCAATGTGACACAAATCGCAGTAACTGACTGATATGGGAGGGCCCAGTTCCCTGTGAGGATGGGTGGTGTCAACCCTGGACCGGAAGTTCTAGGTGCTATAAGAAAGTCAAGCCATGAAGAGTATGCCTGCAAGCAGAACTCCTTCATGACCTCTACATCAGCTCTCTTGTCTCCAGGTTTCTACCTTGTTTGAATTTCTGCCATCCTTTGATGATGGACAGTGTGGTGTAAATGGACGCCAAATAAACGCTTTTCTCACCAAACTGCTTTGGTCATGGAGTTTCATCATAGCAATAGAAACCCTAACTAAAACATTGTTGTTTCCTTATTGTTTGGGTCGTTCCAATAGTTATGCCCATGATATCTCACTATGGTTTCAGCTTGCACTTCCTTGATGATAAGCATAGGCTATCTTTCCATGTGCCTGTCTGTGCAGGCTTTAAAATGGTGAAGGGCCTGTTCAGATCTTTGGCCTATTTTTTAGATTGGATTATTTCTTGTTGAGTTGTACCAGTTCCATATATGTTCTAGATGTAACTCCTTTACTAAGTGTACAATTTGCAAATATTATCTCTATCTGTGGCTTGTCTTCTCACTCTCTTAATACTTCTCTCAGAATATTTTGGTAAAACAAATAGAAATGCCTTTCTAATTTTTCCAAAATGCAATTGAGCACATCTGTACATGTCTCCTTCTGGACTCTTTTCTACTCCATAGATACATTCTGGAGAATTTTGCTAGACTGTAGAGATTGCTATTAGTATGTTTTCTATATGAACCTACCTTCATCTGAGAAAATCAATCATTGTTTTAGCGGGGAGCTGAAATTCTTATAATACCTCTTGACATGATTAGTCAGTAGTAAAGTTGGTAACATAAGCACTCATCAATACGTGTCCTTAGATGCTATCTCAGGTGTCTCACACACACATCCAAACCAATCCTCACAGCTACTTCAGAAACCAATCTACTCACTTTCCATGTGTTCTCTTGATGATTAACAATGTAAATACTACAGAGTCTGAGTCATACAGCAGGAAAGGGCCTTTTAATGTTGTTTAGCACAGAATGTTCCAGGCATACCACTTTTTTCAAATCTTCTAACCACTCTTAGGAATGTTTCTAAAAAGATCACTTCATATACAGATAGTCTTGTGGTTCTGATGGAAAATTCCCAACATAGTCCACTCTTCCTCCAGTTTCCTTCAAAATTGGAACAACGTTCTTTTTTTCCCACCTGCTTCTTTTCTGATGATTAGAGGTTTTTTTGGGTTTTTTTGTTGTTTTTTTTTTCTAATGTATAGGTGAACTGTTTCTGCAGGAAATGATGGAGTCATGGTTGATGCAATTAAAAATCTGGTGAGCTGTGTGCTCGGAAACACACAGAAATAGCCACTGGGTTAACATCTGTGCCTACCATGGTACATCACAGCACCTACAAAACTGAGTTAATACTGATGCTTTAAATGTCGTAACAACTGTAGTGGATTGTAATCCTCCTTAAAATAACCTGTAGGAAACCAGAATACAGCTGGTGGTAAGTGTTGGGAAGTTTGAAGAGCAGCGAATATAATCATAATAATCCATAAAATTAGATAGCACTGCTCTGTTTCCACCACACATGTTTCTCATTAATTTGACAAGCTAAAATTAACAAAACTATCCCTGGACACTTTCTGTTTTAGAGAATAACTTTTAATTGGTTTTGGATTTTAGAGTTTTATAGTTCATATTTTGTCTAATAAATCAAACAAGTTTTTACACATTTCAAAAGCATTATTATTGTGAGTGTGATGGGTGTATGTCACTTTGTACATGTGGCAGTCAGAGGACAATTCTGTAGAATTGACTCATTCCTTCTACCTTTACATCTGAGGATCAAACAGCTTTGTCACTGATGATAGTCACAGAGGTTTTTATTTAAATCTTGAGCAAGCCGAGTAGTAGTTGTTCATAAATCTTGACTCCCCATTAATACAACAAGTTATTTTTGCAGATGACCATAGAATGAAGGAAACATTCTCTGGTTTATAAATGATAACTGTTGGGTTTGCACAGCAAACCCTCTACCTAATGATCCATCTCACTAGCCCTACACTGTATAGGTTTTCAAAGATTATTATTATCTTATAACTACAGATTTGATTTTAAAGGAGCACTTGTAATTGGAAAGTATTCCTACCTTCATTTGATACATATTTTTAAGCAAATTCTCAGGGTATATATTGGGAAAGGAATCAAATTATGTTATAACTTGGATTAGAAACTAAAAATTGTTGATTGCTTAGCAGCATGAGAAACAAAAGCCAAAACCGAACAAAAATTTAGATCTTTTCTAGCAACTAAAAATATAGCCACAAACTAAAGTCTTTCTCTGTGACTGTTGGGAGAACTGGGATTGTCTGTTGGGGTTCTATCTAGATGCAATGATGAAGATTACATTCTGAGGTACCTCTGATATTTTGGGACGACTTGTTGACTCCCTGAACTCCTGATATTTTGGGGCTACTAGTTGACTTTCCTTAGAGATCCATTGATTATGTGTTCCTTGTAATTTCAGTGATCATCTCTATACAAGTTGTAGGGTGTGGCTGGCTGATTTGTGTCCTATTTCTCCGTTCAGTATGGCTCTAATAAGGTCATTTGGGAATATCAGACTCTGCTATAAAATTCAGATGTGTGGCATACTCAGTCCACAGTGACTCCCCTTAGACAGTACTTGGAAAATATCAACATTTTCAAGTAAATGTCAATGCTTTGTGTGTGGAAACATAGTTTTAGGAATCATTAATAGTATAGCCATATTTAACTAGGAAATAACTGTCATAAAGAGGGGGCATTTCTAAATGTTCTAAAGCTTTCTCTGCATTTTGCCTTCAGAAACTCATTTCAACTTGGTTTTAAATCATGATTTATACAAAATGAGGTAGTACATACATATATATTTCTTTTGGGTAATATTTTTGCCATCTTTTTCAGTGATTCACCTCCAGGCTATAATCTTGTGCCCTTTCAACACTATTTCTCACTCATTTTTAATCACTCTTTATTATAGACCATTATGAACAGAAGAAAATTTCAGAATATAATCCAATTATGACAAGATAAATAAACACATACCTGTAAGACCCATAGTGATCAATATTCACTCTTATGAGCTGCAGGAGAAGGCTTAAGTTGTGGATAGAAAATGTTTCAAAAGAAAGTATGAGATTTCTGCGTTTCTTTTTAAAATGATTTCTTTTGTTTCTTCAGATGTCCTGATGATACGAAAAAGATATGACAAATTTAAATTTCCTTCAGTGAGTTATATCTTAGTATTGTATGTGGAATTGTAAGATTAATTGACAGCATATTATACTCTATAATTTAATATCTAATTTCTAAAGGACTATATGCTATACAAACATAAAGTAAATAAACAAAGGAAGCGTATGAAACATACATCTTGTATATTACTCTGCAGGAAGCTCAGCTTTCTGAATTCATTTAAAATCAAATGTAAATCTGTTTTCAGCCAACATCATAAAAACTCAAAATTTTAGAAATATGATTTAAAATGGGCTTATCACAAATTCACTACCATTCATTCCTCTGCAAATATAGGTGGCCACGGACTCACAAGCGTGCAGTCCCTGGCCACCAGCTTTATGAGTCATCTCATTTCCTTCAGGAAGCAGATGAAGGAGAAACCTGCTCTAAGATAGGATGCACTAAACAATCTGACAGGCCCTTTTGGAGTTCAGATTCTGTACAGGCACCAGCCCATCTTTGTTAGTCTGTTTGATCGTTTATCTATTGTATGTGGGTTTGAGTGAGGGCATACCCACATGGCACACCAGTGGAAGTCACAGGATAATTTTCAGGAGTCAGTTCTCTCCTGCTGCGTGGAGACTGGGGATCAAACTCAGTGCTTTTATCTGCTAAGCCATCCTGGAGGTCTGGTATTAGACAGTTTTATAGGCAAAGGCCTATTGTTTCTATTCCTGTTGATACAAGTTAGTCTTCTGTGAGTAGTGGAACAGGAGCTGATCAGCGAACTTCTAGACTAAACACAGGAGCAGGGAGCATATAGAAACCCCTTAAGTGGAGGTGTCCTGGCATCTGATTTGGGAGCTTACACCCTAGATAGATCTGTGGCTTTCTAGGGGATGTGGGAGTTGCTCAAGTTACTTCGGCATGTTTAAAAAGTGCATGACCACAGTGACTACACAGAGCTTCGGACATCAGAAAAACTCCTGTTAAGAATATTCAACACATATTTCCCCTACAACGGCTAGTGGCTGTTGCTGACTTATTGAGATCTTCTTAGACTTTCAACCTAAAATACCTGGTGTGCAAGGTGTGGACTGTGAAGGTCTGACTTGAACCTCCAGGTGGCTACCATGATGGTTAGAAACATTTCCAGGATATTTAGTCTGTCAATCCCTTAAAACAATCTCAGATACAAATACAGCTAAAAGAGCAGTCACAAATCGTCTGTTTCTTTGGCAGTGAGACTTTCGGAAGTCTTTCATTACAAAACCTTCTATTCCTATGGATGTTCTGGTCTAGACCCCAACTAATTCTGCTCCTGGTTCAGTAAGTATAAGCTCTGGAGACTTAGAGAGGAAACCTTGAACTTGATTGATACTATGGCTTCTTAAGGCCTACCTGGATCTGGGTGCCACCCAGCGTCATCTGGTGGCACCTGTCCTGTTCACCCTCTTTTCTCCCTGTTTCTCACTATGCATCACTGAGGGGTTGTTTTTTTGGGTCATTAACTATTCTAAGCTCTTCCCAGACTTAGGCCTGTATTCATGCTATTCCTCCACCTAACAGGACCTCTTGAGTTCCCCAGATGTCTCCTCCTTTAGCACTCTTACCAACAGGAGACTCTCAGCCTTCCCTTTTGGCCCCTTTGTGTCACTCCTTTCAGCTTGCAGTCAATGTATTCCTGCTGTTTGGGGAGATGCAGTGGAAAGGGAGCTGGATGACAGCCACGTAGATTCTTTCTTAAATCATCAGTGCATAACATATAGTTTGGTGCTCCAAAATGCTTGATGAACGGATAGAAGATCAAAGGACTATCTTGAAAATTTCATGCTAGTAAAAGGTTTTTAAACTAGAATTTTTCCGAGCTGACTTCATGAATAAATAATGGTTTAAATTAACATATTAATGACTTATACATACTTGCACTTTGTTTCTTTCTGGGAATTTGCCTCTTCAACAGATTTGTTTCATAAACGTGTTTTAACATTAAAAATAGCACCATTGCACTTGAATTCACCCTTGAGGATATAATTACATCTGAAACCATTGTTACCTATGTTCACAGAATCAACTTGAGGAATTACATAAGCTCTTTGAGCTCCCAGATTAGTAGCACCAAGTGGCTTAGGTAGTAAGCACCAAGACTCGTTCTTCCCTGCAATGTTAAACTGTATGACAAGAGTAAATATGCTAATTCACAGAAAATATTACCCAATAGCTGCATTTTTTCATTAAAACAATTCTTGATGATGTCTACCACTTTTATTTTAAGTCTATTAATAATTTTTGAGACAGGGTCTCACTATAAATCTCAGGCTGGCCTCAAACTCACTGCATAATCCAGTCTCAAATTTATAATCCTTCTGCTTCAGTTTCTTTAGTGCTTGGGTTATAGTCATATGTCATCATGACTAGTAATTTTTACTTTTATTTTTAGTACTTATTATTTAATTATATTATTAATATTTGTGTGTGTGCCCCCAATTGTTCAGGTACCCTCAGGTGTCAGATCTTCTGGAGCTAGAGCTAACCACTGTTGTGAGCTGTCTGATGGGGATACTGGGAATTGAACTTGGGTCCTCTGCAAAAAGCAATGTTTTTATCCTCCGAGCCATCTCTATAGTTTCCTGCCACTTTTAATATAATGTCTTAAGTCCAACCTGGTCTTTAAATATGTTTCTCATTTACATTACTAAGCTGGTATTAATCTAAAGTCAATATCTCATCTTCACATATTGCTATTTTAAGAAAAATACATAGCTATTGACTTTTATAGTAAGAAAGAAGCAAGAGCAATTATTTCACCTTTCCTCTGACAAATATAGAAGTTTTGCATTGACTTCTCTTTTAAAAATAACAGTGTTTTCATGCTGGTGAAATGGCTCAGCAAGGAAGAGCAGTTGCCAGAGTCTGGTGAATCTGAGTTTGTTTCCTGTGATCCACGTGGCTGAAGGAGAGAACTGACCCATGTGTGCTCTGTGAAACACACGAGCTAACACACACACAC
>LOJH01034070.1:0-16123 GCA_001685095.1 Ellobius talpinus
AAGGGAAGAGAGAAGAAGAGAAGAGAGACAGGGAGGGGCCCCAAGAGAGACACAGGCCCGCGTGCCAAGAGAGGGAACAGACAGAGATCAAAGATGGCGGGGGTGGTCCACCGGGAGTGGGCGTAGCTTGCCTCTTAAAGAGACAAAAGCCATAACACTACTGCTACTGCATTTTAGCCAGACACACTCTTTAAGCAAAACCAGTTTTCCCTCAGCATGGGCCCTGACTAATTTCAGGCCACAAAGCCCTTCCTCTTTGTATCAGCTGCTTACTCAGCTGAGGGAAAGTCTATCAAGCAGAGCATCACGTGGTCAGCATTGCTCTACCAGCCATGGCAACATAAAAACAGGTTGCTATAGCATCTTGTCCCCTGAACCTACCCAGACTACCACCATGTGCTACGTTACGCTATGGGTGCTGAGCATTTTCTGTTGCTTATTTGGGAGCTACGTCATCTACAGTGAAGCCGGTCGGATTTCTTTCTCACATGTCCCACTTAGAGCCAGGTATGTATTTTATACCTGTAATCCTAGGAGTAAAGGCTGAAGAGGGATTGGCACAAGTCCATGGCCAGGATGGGCTGCATAGTGAGACCTCTTTCAAGATAACCAAACACACACATACACACACACACACACACACACACACACACACACACTGCAACTACCACCGCAACAAAAACAAAACTCAGGAAACAAAACCACTAATGCTTAGCTGAGTGAACTCTGAAAAGAATGGCAAAGCACGAACAAACGGAACTCTCAAAGCTCTCATGGCCAGGAGAGATGACTCAGCAGTTAAGAGCACTTACTGGTCCTTCAGAGGACCTCAGGCCGTTTCCAGCATCCTGTAACTCCAGCTCCAGAAGTTTAAACACCCTCTTCTGGCCTCTGTGGATTCTTCACTCATGTGCTCACACCCACACAGAGACACATGTAAGTGTAAATATGCAAAATTAAAAATAAAAATAAATGTATAACTCCTATAGGGCTAGGGAGTTCCTTTATTTCACATATAATTTCTCTCATATCTTCCTCCCAGCCAGAGCCTGAAGCTGTCCTTCTGTAGGTTTCCCTGTAAGAACTTATGCTGTCCCATGGTAGAGAGGCTATGTGGAAGGCCCATGATATAAAACACCAGCTTCGGCCGTGGAAACAGGGCACTGGTGGAGGACGCTCTTCCACGTGCCCAGTGCCCAGGACCCATACCCATGCCCAGTGGCAGGGAGCTGTTCTTTGTCGGAGTTATTTTCCCTGTTGTAAAAATCGTTCTTTTTGTTGTGACTGTTGTCCATTTGGTGCAGAAGGGAGGAAGCAAGGACTATGGGCGTCTGTGCTGTGTGTCTAGCTACTGTGGTTTTGTGTGCATGTACAGAAGCAAAGGCTCGGGTTTGGGCTGGTCTTTAATGACCATCTGGTTTGTTTTTGCTTAACACTTTTTTTTTACTGTTCTTTGAAATTTAGTAAGGCCCAGCCCCTACGGACAGGGCCTCAAGGAAGCAAGCTACCCCTGAGCTGAGGCAGTTCCTTTCAGAGAGTCACTGAGTCCTTCTCTTTATCTCAACATCATCTCCTAGTCTGGAGGACAGGACCAGGAGCGGAAGAAGACAAAGAGGCGAGGAGACTTGTATTCCATCCAGACCTCTCTCATCGTGGCTGCTCTCAAGAAAATGCTACCCATTGGTCTGAACATGTGTACTCCAGGTGACCAGGAGCTCATCTCGCTGGCAAAATCACGATACAGCTGTGTAAGCTGCCTGTGTGGTCAGGCTGAGCATAGAGAATGGGCTGTGGGGAGCAGACTGTACTCAACCTCTAAAGGGGTGCTCCTCCGAGGGGAGGGTGGGGGCTGAGGGAGAGGTCTGTGCTTTGTAAAGCTGTCTAGAAGTCAGTAACTTGGGGTAAGTCTCCTTCACCTCTCTTTTCGTTCTTCTAAGAAAGATCCCAGTTAAATTGTGCACCAACTCTCCCTACTTCCCGCACCCTGTTTGGCTTTTCCACCATGACCCTTAGGAATAAAATGTAGCATCTTTCCACAGAGGGACACCGATGAAGAGGTCAAGGAACATCTGCGGAATAACCTGCACCTGCAGGAAAAGGTGACGCTTCCTCTCACAGGCTGCCCCGTGGCCGCTGCCTGCAGGACCCGTCCTCCTTACTCATGCGCCATGTTTGTCTCTCTGTTAAGCTAGAGTCTTGCTATGCAGCCCAGGCTAGCCTCAAAGTTGAGACCTTCCTGCCTCAGCCTCCCAAGTGCTAAGATTACAAATGTATTACCACCCCACACATTCATGTTTTAAAAAGAATCCTAAGAACTGTTTAGTTGCTACAAATGGGAGGCAAAGGCATGGGGATCAAAAGTTCAAGGCCAGTGTTGATTATGATAGCAAATTTGAGCACAGCCTGGGCTACAGAAAGCTCTGTGGGCGGGGGAAGGCTAAGCACTATAGCAAAGAGGCCTCTGATAAATGGGTGTCAAACTTTCTACTAAATGAATATCAAGCCATCACAGGTGTCTCGAAATGTATTGACTACTAGATTTGTTGACCAGGGAAAGAGGCACTTGGGAGGACATTTTAACACCTGCCACTCTGGAGATTTTTTGAAACAAAATAAGTCTGTGTCATGGGGGAAAAAAAGAGTAAGAAAATGAGAGCTAGACTTTAAAAGCAACTTGAAATTTCTCTACTCTTTAATTCTCTGTTTTCAAGGTATATTATGCCCTAACATGAGAATGGAGAAAGCAAAACCACTGATTCATCCCCCCCCAAATGTATAGTAGTGGTAGATAAAATACTTGAGGGGGGGAGCAAATAACAAAACAAAACAAAATACTAACTGCCAAAAACTAAGAGGCTCTAGCTCTTAGCAGTAGGGTTGCTATGGGGAGCCCACTAGAGATGGTTGTTCAGACACAGTGCACAGCCAATTCAAAGTCTTCATTCCAGGCGGCTAGGGCCACAACCACGTGTGTTCAGAACCCGGGTTTTCAAAGGCAGAAACCACATCCTGGCACCTCGCTCTTAAGCTGCAGGAAACTTTGAAAAGCAAGCAGTTTGTAGCAAACAGTATTAAGCTAAGATAAGCAGTTAGCTGGAGGGGGGTTCCTATGCAAACAGGCAGTTCCCAAACACTGAGAGAAGTTAATGAGGACATGCTGACCTTGGGTTCCTAGAATAGATTGAGTAGTTTTCTGTGGAATTCTTCATCAAGGAGATCAAATTCTAGTTAAACCTGAAATGGCCTCCACTAGAATACAAGATGGAGGAACCTCTGCACTATCTTGCCCTGTCACAAGTGAAGCCAGCCTCCTGGAGAGAACTCCTGTGCTCCAGTCAGATGCATGCCTTAGGGCTGGAGTTGTAGCAACTTTAGAGGAAGAGAAATAGAAGGCTGATTGCCTATCCCATCATAAATGCAGGGTATGAGACTTGAACTGAATTAGCTTTGAGACAGAGAAACTCATCTATCTCCTTCAGAGACAATCAACCGAGAAACCACTTGGAGGGTCTCTACTTACTAACACATGAATGGAAAGCAAGTAAACAAAACCATCCCTGGAAATGGGCTCAAAAGATTCAGAACATGTAAGGAAATGCTACAACTGGGTAACTCAAGCAATGAATTAACAGAAAGGAGCTTAGAGACAAATACAGTAAAAAAAAATTTAGACAGACAAAGGAAGCATAGAATCTGGAAAAAATCAGAATGTTCTTTAAAAGGAGGGAAATGGGTTTGACAAAAAAAGCATAAGGATTATACAGATAAATAGTCTTGAAATTTAAACCTTAATCTAAGTTCCATAGCCAAATAGAATTGATAAATTGGAAGATTGCTTTTTGGAAATCATTCAAAATGTAGCACAAAGAGATAAAGGGGTGGGAATATGAAGTCCATAATAGCATCCGTATGTTGTAGGATATAAGGAGGAGTGGGGGCTGGAAAAAAATGGCTCAGCAGTTAAGAGCACCTGCTGCTCTTCCTTGAAGACTCAAATTTGGCTTCCAGCACCCACATCAGTCAGCTCACATGTACTTATAACTCCAGTTCCTGTGAATCCAGGATGCTCTCCTGGCATCCACAAACACCCAGACTCATGTGTCATATACTCACAGAGTTATACACACATACACATAAATAAAAACATAACATTCTTTAAATATAAGAGGGCTGAAGGGAAGGAAAAGGGGAGGAAGGTGTGAGAGCCAAAGTTACATTTTAAGTTAAGTTTTAATTACTATTCCCAAGAGATCCATGAAACAAAAATGCCTCTGAGCTGCAAGCCCTTGCTCAAACACAGTTCCTGAAATGCTGAAGGCTATTGTTAATTGCAGATAACAAGCCACATATTTTTCATTTCCCTAAACAAGGTTGTGACCCATCTGCACAGATGTGCTTGATCGCATGTGGTGGGAGGTTCACAGGCTGGAGTCCATCAGGATGCATACTTGCCCCTGATTGGACCCGATGGGAAATGCAATGATTTACAGGCTTTCCTTCTTAAGCTGTTGCAAACTGTGATTCAGGATCATTTCCCAGGAACCTAGTTATGGACCTGCCTAGAGCCCATCCACCTGGCCAGGATTCGATTAACACTTGCTTCAGTTTTGGCTTTCAACTGTGATAGTGGTCTTAGTCTCGATCGGTGGGATTAGCCAAGGCGGTAAAGGAAGTATAATCAACCGAGCCTCATTATATGGAACCCTGGTAGGACTAAAAGTGTCCCTTAGCACTAGAGGTACAGACATTGTTTATCTCACAGCTGTGCTTCAACTTTCAGTCAGATGACCCAGCTGTGAAATGGCAACTGAACCTCTACAAAGATGTTCTGAGGAGCGAAGAACCTTCTAATCCAGAAAAGACGGTGGAGCGAGTGCAGAGGATCTCAGCCGCTCTCTTCCACCTGGAGCAGGTACGGAGGTTCGAAGGTTCGCTCTGAGGAGTGTAAGCAAGACTGCCCTGGAGAATAGAAATTTCTTCCCTGAACTCGGCTTTCAATTACAGGAGACCTCTTGAGGCAAAAGTCAACCACCAAATTTTATCCCACATCACCCCCGAAGTGTTGCCTGGCTCCTCAAAGCCGTAGTCCCTCAGTTTTCCCCTGAACTGTTCACAAGTTCTTGCTATGAATTCAAAATAGTTTTTTTCCCAGCTCTTTGCCATTTGTAAAACAGCAATAAATGTCTAGTGGCATTTGGGGAAATAAAATTAAAAAAACATAAGACCTTCACACAAGAATGGCTTACTGCTGGGAACATTTTTGCTAACTTCAGTTGTGAAACCAAAATTATCCTAGAGTTTGTCTGAGCTATTCAGTCTGCCATTCAGATAGGCCTACTGTCTAGCTACTTATGTGATTCTTTCTTAGGTGGAACAGCCTTTGAGGTCCAAAAAGGCTGTGTGGCACAAATTATTGTCAAAGCAACGGAAACGGGCAGTGGTGGCCTGTTTTAGGATGGCTCCTCTCTACAATTTGCCCAGGTGGGTACTCCATCATTATTTTCTGCCAGGTGAGCCAGTGATAGGAATTAAGCTGTTTCTCCCATAGCTGAGTTCTCTATGGTCCTTAATCTTAATCCTAACTATAAAAGTTCGGGTCCTTGGCTCGTGGCACCTTGCAGACTGCATGGTATAATGGTCTACTAAGCAATCAAGGTAAGTATGGAAGCAGGTAAGAGTGCCTCATCCTGGGCCTTCACAGCCTCCCAGCACACATGAGGCTCTCTGCTTTTGCTGACATAGGAGTCTTTGTGAGAGCATTCTGGGAAAAGGGAGCTGTTTTCTAAAGCACCCAGCTCAAATTCCATCATTTCCCTGCTCAGACACTAGGTGATATGACAAAACTTACTATTCTTCAGCAGAGCAAAATGTAGCCTAAGAATCCTTCATCACAGTGTGTTTACCATCAAGATGAGGGAAGGAGGAGCTAGTTGGGGTAGCACATGCCTGTAATCGCAGCTCTCAAGAGGTAGAAGGAGATCATGAATGTGAATTTAGCCTGAACTACTTGGCAAGTCCTTGTCAAGAAGAAGGAGAAGGAGAAGGAAGAAGGAGGAGGAGAAGGAAGAAGAAGAAGAAGAAGANAGGAGGAGGAGGAGGAAGAAGAAGAGGAGGAGGAGGAGGAAGAGGAGGAGGAGGGGGAGGAAGAAGAAGAAGAGAAGAAGAAGAAGAAGAAGAAGAAGAAGAAGAAAAGACAAAGAAGAAAGAAGAGAAGAAGAAAAGAAGACAAAGAAGAAAGAAAAGAAGAAGAAGAAGAGAAGACAAAGAAGAAGAAGAAAAGAAGAAGAAAAGGCTAGAAGTACCCAAAGAGGCTAGACAGAAGCCCAATGTACTTATCTTGGTCTTTTGTACTTTGAAGGAAAAATTATGAGACTTTTTAGGCTCTTTTTTTTGCAAACCATGTAGCATATCTTCTGCCAACATAAGGAAGGGAATCTGTGTTAGTTCAGTTTCCATTACCACAAAATACCTGAGGCAAACTGACTTACAAGAAAGAAAGGTTTATTTCAGTTCATGGTTTCAGAAGCTTTAGCTCACGATCACTTGGCACCACCATTTTCAGTCTGTGGTGAGGCAGAACATCATCAGAGTGAATGTGCAATGGAGCAAACCTACCACCTCACAGGGGTGAGGAGGCAGAAAGTGGGGGAAGATCAAGGCTCTAATATCCCTTCAAGAGTGTGTCCCAGCAGCCGTACTTCTACTACCAGACCTAAACATCTAAAGGGTCTACCACCTCCCAGTTACGCCAGAGACTGATGACCAGTCCTTCAATGCATGACCTGTGGAGGCCATTGAAGATCTACACCATAGTGATATCAGTAAGAGCTAGGGCCTATCCTGACTGCTAAGACTGTCTCTGCGTGTCTGATGATAAGACAACTTCCCTGGACAGACTAGAGAGTACATGAGAGCAGGTCTGTAATCAGTCTGTAGAGCTGGTGACTGAACAACAACCTTTGATTTATCAACGTCCCCATCCCTGGGAACAGCCTCACCTGGTCATGGAAAACCAACTGACTTGGACAAAAGCATTCTGAATCCTATACATTAGTATGTTTCTTTAGAATATGAGACCAGGGGCCATTCTATGCTTGGTCTTTGCTTTCATCCATTGGAGAATCTTGACCATTATTTCTCCAGAATATCCTGTACCTTGCCTTTGACCAGGCGAGTTTTCTCCTTTAGGGTCTTTGAAGACAGTGGGGAAATCACAGCTTCTGAGATGTACACCTGCTCCACAGGGCCTCTCCCAGGAAACTAGATTTGCTTGTTGGAGGGGAACAAAGTGACAGTAAATCAAGCAGAATAAATACATGAATAAAAAGATGAAAATGGAAGTCAGCCCTAGGTACAGGGGATGGTCAAGCCCTCTCAAAAAGGTGAAATTGATGTCCATTTAAAATTGTAGACGTGTGTACAATTTTTATTTGTTTTCTAAGAAGCAATGAAATCACTAGGAGACGTTCACCATCCTCTCTTGGCTAGAACTCCTGCCTGAGGGTGTAGCATGAGGAACTCAGGTCTACAAACACTTGTCCAGGGCCAGGCCAGCCAGGCAGAAGTCATCCCTCTCAAAATCAAGCTTTTTGTTTTTGTAATGATGTTGATGCCATCCCTTCCTATCCGGATATTCCTTCAGCATTCCTATACCTATATATGTCAGGATAAGTTCACGGAATCCCTGTAATGAGGCATGACGTCCTTAAGACAGTTGCTCTAGAACAGCTGCCTGGGTTTTCTCTTTAGTATGAAGGATTCTGAGTCAATTTCATAACAACCAACTCACCGAGAAGGCAACACTCCTTTTCCCTACTTTGTGATGGTCTAAGCATCAGGGAATCTTCCAGACTAAATGCCTGGAGGGATTTATCTGATTATAGAGATGCTGTTCATCTAGAGCTGGTGTTTAAAAGAAAACCCTGTATGCTTCTCTCCAGACACAAAATTAACAATTTCTTCCTGATCACCTTTCAACGTGTTTGGCTGGAAAAGGTTAATGAAAAAACTCAGTATGACAGACTAATACCCATTTTAATGGTAATGTAACTCAAAGACGCCAGCACATCCTCTGCACATGCCTCCGTTCCTGGCCATGATTTAATGTTCCCATAAGAATATGTGTTTGTACAATTTTTTAGAAAGTAAAATTCTGATTGGTCAGATTTTAATGGGAGACAGCCGGATTTTGGTTCTACTAAAACATGAACCAGGACTTAAGGACCGCTCTTGTCCTTTTCTGCATTCCCTTCCTGGCTTGCTACTATGGTCCCTCTTAGCTGTGCTTCTGTGGCCAACTTTCCAGGAAGTCATTCCTGACTTACAGGAAGGGGTGTGAGCCCAACATGAGAGCACAGTCAGGCTCTCAGAGGTGCACAGCAGGCATGCTCACAGCATAGCACGCCCAGATCTTGCCTTCCTAAGTGACCACTGGAGTGCCCCGCTGAGGTATTCCTTGGCTAGGGGAAGGTGCAGAAGCCGAAGTTGAGGGTTTACAGTCTGTCTGGCACTAAGCTACAACCTGATTTCAATTGTATTACCTGTACAGTGGGCTAATCTGAAGAAATGACTAAACTGTTGCCTGAAGCAAACATTTCCAGACTTGATCTAATCCGCTATTTCTCACTAGAATGGCCATGTTGGTTAAAANAAAAAAACAGTAAAGATAAATGGAGATGTTGTGTCTTGCTCTGGTTATGGCGCTCAGAAGAACTCCGGTATTTATGAGTTACCTAGTTAAAGGAAACAATGTGAGCTACTGACTGTCCTGACCAATCAGAAGATGAGAATTGTACAAAAAGTCTGTCCCGCTTACTAACCGCTAACCACCCAAACTAAACTAACGAGCCCAGCAACTGTCCTGACCCCCTCTCACCCTTCCACTCAGGCACCGCTCTATTAACCTCTTCCTCCATGGCTATCAGAGATTTTGGATAGAAACAGAGGCGTATTCCTTTGAAGAGAAACTAGTACAGGACTTGGCTGTAAGTACTGAAAAAACTGGGAGTGGACACGGGCATGAATGGGTTTGATTTTTCTATCCGTGTTTGTGTATGTTGCGAAAGTCAGGCATTCACAGAGAATGTGTGTGCTGTGTCAACCTGTAAAGAGCTAACTAAATTCTCAGGGTGATGCTGCCCATGGGCCTACGAGCCAGAGGGTGGAATTTCAATTAGAGGTGCTAATAAGGTCCTCACCCCTGTCTCCATCATTAACAACTAATGTTTCTTAAAGTGCACAGCTGTGGCATGGGGAGTCCGTGCCAAGTTAAGTTTTGAGCACCATTGGTTGCAGGAGACCCCTGCCCTGCTTACCCCCGGCTAAAACCCCACATCCATAACAATAGCTCTGCTTTAAGGAAGGCGCATCTAAATAATCCTCTTTCCTGCATCTCTTTTCTGTGTTGGCCTTTCAGAAAGCTGGCGTGTACTCTCTAGAAAATGTCATACTCTGAGACAGCGACACGGGAACCACAAAGGAGCAGCCTCATCCTGTGCCAGGGGAAAATAAGCCCCCCCTCCTCTTCTCTGGCCAAATGGTGTTCTCTTTTCTCCTTCCGTCTCCAGTTTCTCATTTTCTAGTCTCATTTGCTCTCGGCACTAATCTTGTATTGCTTCTCTTTCATTCTTTTCTGTCTGTTCTCTTTGAACTATCATTCTGTGTCTTAGCCCCCTCCTTCCCTTATTTTCTTTTAAATCTCTCTTCGCCATTTTCCTTCCCTTTGTTCTTAGATCCCTTACTTTCCCCACACACTCCTGTTGATGAGAAAGGCGCTGCCTTTGCTTTCCCACTTTCCTGATTGGTGTGAAGTTGACAGGAAGTGGCATTTTAGCTCTCTGCTGTGGAACCATTCACACAACCTGGGTAGTTCTCACCAATTCACCAAGTACATCCACCCTGCCGACTTGACCTCTGCCAGAAAAATTCACTGTTGCCACTAACACCAGCTGCTGCTTCCCTTTCTATAAACACAGAGAAGTGATTTGGTGAAAGGAGGGTCAGTCTTGCTGCTCCTACATGGCAGCTTTGCAGAACAATGTAAATTTTAGGATAGAGTGTGAAGCTGAAACAAAGAGACACGTTTTTTGTTAGGTTAAATCTAGACTAATACTACAGTAAGATTTTTTAATTGGTTCCTCTTATTATAGTATTGAAATGTAGTCTGCTAAATTTATTAAGTCATGTTCATGCCCTGATTTTATATACTTGTTACCTATCAATAAGCATTGCAATACTTGAAAAAAAACTAAAATAATACAACTGGACCCCGAATAACCCCAGAGATTTATGACTTTTGTCTCACCTCTATCTCAAGCCTGCTTTCCAGAAGAAATTCCATGTATTGTCTAAAGGGACTCAGTTTCTTAAGTGACAGCAGGGTTTTCCTCCTGAACTGGGGTGCTCACAGCTTGCATGAGTGTTGATTGGAGTCTGTAGCTCTTTCCCTGTGGTCAGCTATTTGCTTTCTTTGATTTCATTTAATTTAAAATGGAATGCGTCTTTGATTGGCTGGGGAAATGTATCTGTCTACAGCAACCCTGCATCCTCAGGACTCCTGCCCTGGAATAAGCAGCTGGTAGACGCTTTCAGTCCAATACCCTCTATGCCTTGCGCTTTGCCTTCTCGTTATTTGCATGCAGTTGTATGGTGCTTACGGGGATCTGTGCCTCAAATCTGCCTGTGTTGCTCTGTGTAGAAATCTCCCAGGGTTGAAGAGGAGGAAGAGGAAGAGACAGAAAAGCAGCCTGACCCGCTTCACCAAATCATTCTGTATTTTAGCCGCAACGCACTCACAGAGAGGAGGTGAGCATCTCCATGGTGTTCTTCCCATAGGCCTGGGATAGGGAGAGGAGGTGAGCATCCCCATGGTGTTCTTCCCATAGGCCTGGGATAGGGCTCACTAATAACAGCCCCTCTGTGTCAGCAGCAGGTAGAAGGGATTTCAGAACTGAGAGGCTCTGTTCATGGCCACCAGGAAATGCCCAGAAGACAGGCTTCTCATTATAATAAGTGACAGACTAAAGATGAAATGGCCTAAAATCATGACTTTATTCCTAAATTCCATGTTGTACCAATGTTGGATCAGCTTTTCAGAGTCAAAGTCTCTAATTAGTTCAGTAGTGTATTTAACTTGGAATTTATATGGTTTTTAGTAATTTTTTTGTTGACTCCAGAACATAGCCTGCTAAATATTTTCTCTGATATTCTCTTCCAGCAAATTGGAAGATGATCCTTTGTATACCTCCTACTCCAGCATGATGGCCAAGGTACTCCTGAGTTCTTACCACTTTGTCACAATCTGCCTATTATATTAAGTTGTCATGTGAGTGTGAAGATGGGGGCTTGGTCATGACACAGGTTCTAGGCATCACACAACACTCGCACTGTTAGTGTGGGACTTTGTAGAAATAGTGGCAACTGGATTCATAGTCCAGTCCTAAAACTGGCTGAATACGACCTAAGCACAAAGACTGTCTTCCATCTTCAGTCAGTGACTGGGAGAGGCCAGGTAGTTTATTCTTTGTGCAGATGAAGGACACAGGCCAGACACTAGAAAAAGGTTCCAGTGTTCCAGAGGAGTCACAGTGACTAGAGGAATGCCACCCAGAAGTTTGACAAACTCTGGCATGCTGAATGTACATAAGGAAACTGTCCTCAGAGAGTAAACATTCAGGAAAGAACAGACAGATGATGGCAAACAGGAACTCACTTTGCTTCATTCTGTTGTCTCTCGTGGCCCTAGGACAAAGTGACAATTTAGGGTTTCCATCATGGGTATCCCAGTCTTACTGTCACAGCCCTGGCATCTGTCTTAACAGGGACAAATCCTTGCATTCATTTGTTCTCATTTACATCAAAACTTTTTTAGGGAAGGGAATTTGTATCTGTGCTTAAAATGGGTCCCCGTTGGATATGTGAACTCCGTGTTCTTCTTTCTTGTTCCTTAACCCCTTGGTGACTACAGAAATGGCACTTACAGTAGAATGTAGCCCTGCAATGATCAGAATGTTCCTAGTTTTACAAGGTGCTGAGGTCCCTAGGAGTCTATGAATGATAACCTATCCCTTGCGCCTACGAAATGTCATAGAATGGCTATGCTTGGGAGGGAGAGGGAACTGGGATTGGTATGTAAAATAAAAAAGATTGTTTTATAAAATACAATAAAAAATAACAAAAAAGAAGAGCTATGCTCATTTGATTCCCTATAACTTGGTTGTCTGTGTCCTCCTTTCCCTGCTCCATGGAACCCAGAGTTGCCAGAGTGCTGAGGATGAAGATGAAGATGAAGATAAGGAAAAAACATTTGAAGTGAGTTTCTATAAAGATATTAGAACCGGGGCCCTTACAGCCAATAGAATGGGGCTTCCGAATGGTGACTGCCATTCACTTATGGGACTCACTGTACTGCTGTGTCTGACTCAGCAAGTCTAGCCATGGCTCTGCCATCTGCCTCTGTGACTGGCAAGCAGCAGGTATCCTGCTCATCAGCAGTGCCCACTTCTAACTATGCTGGTTCTGATGGGACTGTTCTACTTCCCATATACTATAGAAAAAGGCTGGAGAAGGGCAAATTTAAACAACCAAAAATGAAAGAATCAAGGACATTGGGATGGTCACTACTACTGTAGAAATACCAGTTGATGGCAGTTTTATTTGAAACAGTGCAGAAGCCTGGTACTCCTAAAACTGCACAATTTTAGGTTCCTGTGCTCTTTGATAGCCAAAGCACCCAAAAATATAATAAAAGTGGACGTAGATAATTATAGTTCTGGTAACCAGCTCTGGTAGAACATGTCTGCAGTGTAAATACAGGGACATCTCTTACATTCAAACAAATATAGTCAGGTGGCCCTTCAAGCATGTTTCCTGTATAACAGAACATTGAAGACAAGCACATTTAAATCTTGACTTGCAAGGAATTGCATGCTGGGAGATGGAAAAGCTAGAGCCCTGGAGGCAGCCAAGGAGGAACTTGTCTCCGGGAGAAAGACTTACAGCTTGTGGCTTTGCAGGAGAGACTGGAATTGGGGCAGGGGTGATGGACAGGTCCAGACCTTGACCTGCACTGCTTAGTTAGTGTGTGTCCTACCCTCATGCTAGGACCCTGAAGGCTAAGACTGGGAGCTTTGGCTGAATCTTTCTGCTCCTCTTCTCAAAGTGACTGTACTGAGTCAATCTTCCTTTTCTGTTCTTCACTATTAAAATAATAATAATTTGCTTTATAATAGCAAAGGTAAAAACACTGTTACCTAGCAACATAAAGAGTAGAAACCTCAATATTAAAGAGTGAGTAAATTATGGGTAGATTCTTTTGGGAAGCTAGGTCATGTCTGGAAATAAAATTTAGAGGTTTGCTTTATCCAAAGTTATATGCATTGCTTTTCATAAGGTATGAAAGATTCGCTCTCAGTGTATCTTGCCACGTTGCATTTGCTCAAGGAGAACATGGGCAGAAGGGAGGAATGAGAGCCCTGGAGGGGCTGATCTTCCTATATGACTTCTTCTAGGAGAAGGAGATGGAGAAGCAGAAAACACTGTATCAGCAAGCGCGCTTGCACGAACGTGGTGCCGCAGAGATGGTCCTTCAGATGATAAGTGCCAGCAAAGGTGATGTCCCTGTTTCTAGGTAGACCCTTGGTGACTAGCACAGAGCTAACACTCCATGGCCTAAAGTCACATTAGCAAGCCTGGAGAAAGCCCAACAGGTATAATTTACCACCTCTTTCCCTGGTGATTCAATCAAATCTTCACCCTGGCAGGTGAGATGAGTCCCATGGTGGTTGAGACACTGAAGCTGGGAATTGCCATTCTCAATGGAGGCAATGCTGTTGTGCAACAGGTAAGTTGGCATCAGGGGATGGTGCAGAGTTCCTGGGGTACTTCCATGAGAAACCACATGAATAATTCACCTTCATGCTCTTTACTCACTTATTCGTTAAACACTTATTTTCTGATTATTGACAATGCCTGGTTCTGCTGTAAAGGCTAAAGTTATTCGAGTGAGCGATACAAATAAAGTCCTCAATTGAGAAGCTCAGGCTGGAGGATTTTGAGTTCATGGCCACCTCGGGCTACAGAGTGAGTGAGACTCTCTCTGTCTCATAAACCCAGGGGTCAGAGATATAGCTCAGTGACAAAGCACTTGCTTAACATGAACGAGGCCCTGTGTTCAATTTCTCAGACAGCAAAATAAAATAGCAAAACATCCTATCTCGCTGATTACGTTCTAGTGGGCATAAAATGAGAAGTCAGTATTCAGATAGCCGCTAGTCATTTGGTGTCTGAATTGGAACTGGTTGAGAAAGGTAGGCATTTATGAATATCTCCTGAAGCAGTGGTTCTCAACCTGTGGGTCGCAATCCCTTTAGCAAACCTCTTTCTCCAAAAATATTTACATTATGATTCATAACAGTAACAAAATTATAGCTATAAAGTAGCAATGAAATAATTTTATGGTTGGGGTCACCACATCATGAGGAACTATATTAAAAGGTTGCAGTGTTAGGAAGGGTGAAAGCCACTGTGACCTGGAGCATCCCTGTGCACAAGAAAGTGAGTTCAAACAACTTTAATATTCATAAAAGTATATCTCAGAGCTTTGCAAGTCTCTGAATTCATAACTATCTTAGATATAATGTTTTCTTAGTCTTTAAATCTTCCCAAGATAATTTCTCTTGAAGAATTGTTATTTTTCTTTCTGTCTTGTTGGCTTCTTTCTTCCACTACAACATATCAGCTAACTATCTTGCCGTAAGCTCTTTTTTAATATTCAAAAATTTTATGTCACACAAAATTCCTCCTTTCTAAAATCAGAGACCAGAGAAAGCAAAGTCAAAATGTCTGTGCTCTCAACCAGGCCCATTTCTGTCTGAACTCTTGTTCCTATAAACAATACTTATAGAAAGAGCGATTGAGAGTATACCTCAGCAACAATAACATTACAATGTCACCATCCTAACACTCATCCAAAATAGTAAAGACTTCAAACAATAAATCCACAAATGCCAAAGGTCTACTACACTGTGATGAAATAGCAAAAATAATAAGCCTTTATACAATAGAATCTGACTCCCTGGGTAGATGTTTTGACTCATGTACAGTTTTCTTTGTTATTGTTACATGTATGCATTCATTTAAGCATATAAATACAACCTTCTGTGTCCATTTAGTGCTGCCCAAATGCATGCCTTTAGGGTTGACCACTTGGTTTTTGGATCACCTATCAAGTGACTCATCCTTGGGGAAGATTGATTCTCCCTTATTAATTGCCTGTAGTCATTGATTGTCTGTAGCTCTTCATCTAGGGATAGGACCTTCCGAGATTTCTCCCAAACAGATTGGCATGTCATCTGGTGGTGATATTGTTCACACCTTATTTAGGCAACCTAGTGTTGAGATGTTATGGGTGCAGCTCCCTGGTACTGTAGAGAAAACAGCCTCTCAGCTGACGTCCTGGTCCCCTTGCTCTTATGGTTTTTTGGCCTCTTCCCAGATGCTCCCTGAACCTTGGTGTAGAGGTTATATTTTCTTAACTACACCAGTAACTCTTATCTGTAGCCCTGAGTCTGCTTTGATGTGCTTCTATGGCAGGAGATTTGCCATTTCTCCATCAGAATTGGGAAGATCATGAGCTGTGACACAGTTTTCATTGATTCTCTCTAAACTGTGTCTCTTTGCAGAAAATGCTAGATTACTTAAAAGAGAAAAAAGATGCTGGGTTCTTTCAAAGCCTTTCTGGTCTTATGCAGTCTTGCAGGTAAGTCTGGGCAAACCACTCAGCATTCTTAAAAACAAAGATAAAGGGGTACACAAAATCATCTACCTTACCATGCAATTGTTGAGAAGATTCAGCATTTACTACCTTAAAATCCCATAGAGTGGCTATTGCTCCCAAGCCTTCAGGATTACATTCAAACTACATTATGAGAAGAAATAATCCCCATCAGTCACAAACATGATTTCCTGCCAGAAACCAAAATTCCAATTACTTAACCTTTTGCCTCTAAGTATCGAGAGCTAAGATAGACTATGATGTCTTCCATTTGAACATTTGGGGGATGAACACCCTTTTCATAGACTTCATAATCTTGTTTGTACCGCAAGGCAATAAAGAAACTGTATG
>LOJH01034072.1:0-12713 GCA_001685095.1 Ellobius talpinus
TTTTTTTTTTCTTTTCAGTTTAGTTTTTCAAGACATGGTTTCTCTCTGTACCTCTGGATGTTTTAGAACTTACTTCTGTAAACCAGGCTGGCCTTGAACTCATAGAGAGCCACCTGCTTCTTGAGTGCTGGGATTAAAGGCGTGTGTCAAGAGATTTCTTTGTATATTTTAGAAAGAAATCTTTTATTAGCTATGTGCTCAATAAATATTTTTCAGTCTGTGGCTTATCTTTCCTAATGGTGCCTTTAGCAAGTTGTTCTCAACCTGTGGGCTGGGATCCCTTTGGAGTCAAACAGCCCTTTCACAGGGGTCACCAGAGAGCATCAGAAAACACAGATATCTACATTATGATTCATAACTATAGCAAAATTACAGTTATGAAGAGTAGCAATGAGAATAATTTTATGATGGGAGGTTCCCACAACATGAGGAGCTGTGTTAAAGCTTTAACAAGGTTGAGAACCACTGCTTTAGAAGAAAAGGGTTTTTAGTTTTTTTCCATTTATTTGTTATTATGTGTTTATGCATGATGGGAACTGGGAGGGGGCACACAGCCACAGCCCGCATGTGGAGGGCGGAGAGATACTTTCTGGAGTCAGTTCTTTCCTTTCACCTTTATGTAGGTTCCAGGGATCTAACTCATGGCTTCAGGCTTGCACAGCAGATGAGTGTCTTTACCTGCTGAGCCATCTCTCACACCTGAGTAGTTTTAAAGACTGAAATTCTGCCTGGTTTTTGTTTCATAGTGTTAAATCAACTGTATTGACAAACCCAAGGTTATTCATGGTTTTGTCTGTTTTATCGTCTAGAAACTTTGTTACCTTGTCTGTTAAATTTGACTCTGTGGTTTATTTTGAATTAATTTTGAGAAAGCATAAGCTTTTGAGTCTTTTTTGTTTGCTTTGTAATTAATTTTTTCTGAATCTTTAAAAATATTTTTATTTTTTGAGAATTTCATACATGAGTATTATATATTATTTTAAACCCTTTTTCTCCCCCTCTAACTCTTTCTCTATTCCCTCCACTTCCTCTCAAATTCATGCCCTCTTCTTCAGTTATTCTATACACACACATGCATACTGATAGGTCCATTTGATGTTGCTCATGTATGCATGTGTGTGTTTAGGGCTGACCACTTGGGCTTAAATAACCTATCTGGAAGCCATACCTGAAGAAGACTCAGCTCCTCCTCTCAGCAGCCATCAGTTGCTTGTAGCGCTTCATCTAGTGGTAGGGCCTTATGAGATTTTCCCCATTCACATTGGTGTGCCACTTGGTGTTGTCATTGTGCAGGTCTTGTTTAGGGAGCCATGTTTTTTAGAGTTCATGAATTCGTTGTTCTTGTCATATATAGAAGACATTATCTCCTAGCAGATGTAGTGGGCTTCTGGCTCTTGTAATCTTTCTGCCCCTATTATAGTGTGTGTGTGTGTGTGTGTGTGTGTGTGTGAACTCAGAGAGATCCTCCTGCCTCTGCCTCCCAAGTGCTGGATTAAAGGCATGTACCACCATTGCCTGGCACAGAATTCTCTTTTTATAGACAATGTTTAGAATTTTTTTAGGCTCTAGACAATTTTAAAATACTTTGTTTATTTTAATCACAGACATGTTATTTTCCAAGTACTGTGTATTTATAATTTTAACCCTCATGAAGGTAGTACTTTTATTTCTATTTTATATGAAGAAAATAAAGTTTAGCATTTGTGACAAATTCTTCTAAGTATAAACCCATAGTCTTTGCTTCACTCAGAAAATGACTGCAGCCATAAAATCAACATGTTAGTGATGTTAGAGATTGTGTTTGTTTTTCATGAAAAGGTATCAGTATAAAAAAAGTGTCCAGTATATGACCATTCCATCTGCAACCAGGGCAATTCCTTTTTCTCTTGGTTTAGACTCACCCAGGTACTTGTTGAATCTATTCATTCTGGTTACAGTCTCAACAGAGAGGTTGAGATTCAACCTCTTTTTAGGCTCAATTGGTACTTGTTTAATGCTTCAGCATCTGTTTGAGGAGGGTTAGAAGGTGTGACCTTATTGGAGTAAGTGTGGCCTTGCTGGAGATAATGTGTCATTGGGGGTGGGTGGGCTTTGAGGTTTCAAAAGCCCATGCCAGGTCCCATTTTCTCCCTAAACATTGTGACTTAGAAAAAGACCAAGTTGCGTATCAGTAATGCTTTCTTTCTAGCATTTGTGTTTTCTTAGAATTTGTATTTTTCTCGCTTCTAGGACAACAAGGTGAACGGGGTAACCTGCTGTACCCGGATGCTGGGATGTACATACCTCTACCCATGGATCCTCCCCAAGCCCCACATATCTTCCACTCCACTTACCATTCAAGATGAATTGCTGATTTTGGGGAACAAAGCACTATGGGAACACTTGTCATATTTAGAAGCTGTCAATGCAGTGCGACATGTACAAGACCCATTAGCTGCTGCTAAGAAACTGTGCACATTAGCACAGAGCTATGGTTGTCAGGACAACGTGGGGGCAATGGTGGTTTATTTGAACATTGGTGAGGAAGGCTGCACCTGTGAGATGAATGGACTCACTCTTCCAGGTCCTGTGGGATTTGCTTCAACTGCCACCATTAAGGATGCCCCCAAGCCAGCCACTCCCTCCTCTAGTAGTGGGATTGCCTCAGAGTTCAGCAGTGAGATGTCCACCTCAGAGGTGAGCAGTGAAGTGGGCTCTACGGCTTCTGATGAGCATAACACTGTGGGCCTGGAGGCTAGCTTGCTTCCAAGGCCAGAGAGGCGCTGCAGTCTGCACCCAGTACCCACTTCAGGAGTTTTCCAGCGCCAGCCTTCTTGTGCTACCTTTTCCAGCAATCAGTCCGACAATGGACTGGACAGTGATGATGAACAGCCTGTTGAAGGGGTCATAAGCAACGGCAGCAGGGTAGAGGTGCAGGTGGACATCCATTGCTGCCGAGGACGAGACCTTGAGAGCTCCCCTGCCCTCCCGAGGAGCTCTACCCCGTGTCCAGAGGAACATGCTAGAGGCTGGGTTTTGGGGATCCGAAGACAGAACAGTGTGAATAGTGGTATACTTTTGCCAATGAACAAAGACAAGATGGAGTTACAGAAGTCTCCCTCCACTTCCTGTCTGTATGGAAAGAAACTCTCCAATGGCTCCATTGTGCCCCTAGAAGATAGCCTGAACCTCATTGAGGTGGCTACAGAAGCACCCAAAAGGAAAACTGGCTATTTTGCTGCCCCTACTCAGTTGGAACCAGAGGATCAGTTTGTTGTACCTCGTGACCTGGAAGAAGAAGTGAAGGAGCAGATGAAGCAGCACCAGGAGAGCAGGCCTGAGCCTGAGCCCAGTGAAGAGGACCGGACTGAGCCTCTGGAGGAGTTTGATACAGCACTGTGATTCTGCCCCAAGGGCACAGCACGAGGGAGGGCTATGTGGTGTATTGGGGAAGGGACCTTCAGGAGATGCTTTGCCTCAGTGTTTCAAACCATAGATATGTGGAGTAGAATTTGGAGCCAAAAAGTTGAGCACTATCAGGGTCTGGTTCTGGATGAGCTGGTGCCGCCATCAGTGTTAAGCTTCACATTGAACCGTCATTGCATTCCCGGCATTGCTGGGAGACAGCAGATGTTATTCTGTGTCAGTCCTGCCACCTGCCATTAACCTTTCCTTTCTTAGGATCATTTGAGAATTTGCCTGCCTGGGCAGGAAAAGGACTGTTTCTGTGGAGAAAGTAACTGAAGGTTGATTCCCTTTACTAATTGCTGCTGATGGGTCTCTGTAACAGAGAAGTCACCTTATGTGTCAGACTAACTAGGGGATGTGATGTGACTGGTCACATGGCTTTTCATTCTCTACGAGAATATAGCCTATCAAAATGATGTCTATTGGAGATACAGAACCAATCAAGCAGGTAATTTATGTATGTAATGTTATGTAATGAGAGCACTTTTCATTGACTGTGAATCTTTTTTTTTTGAATCTGCACTCGAGCCAATCTTCTTAGAGGCAGCCCAGCTCGCTTGTCCATAGGTGACATAATTGAGGGCAGAGCCTCCTTTGAGGGTACTTGGAAGGGTCGTGGAAATTGATCTATTGAATGTCAGACTATGAAGACTGAGAAACTTGGGGTGGGAGGATTTTATTCTATAGAGGAAGATGGGGAAGGAGTGAGAACTAAGACTCCTTCCCCCAAATCAAAGAGACTCAGCCCTGAATAAGCTGATCCCTGCTTGGAACTAGGATCACAAGGCAGCTACTTGTGGATTGGCTTCCTTTCCTAAATGTGAGAGTTGGCGGACAGCTCTTGACAGGTAGACTGACGATCAACTAGGAACATAAGGGTAGACAAAATTCACAGGTTAGACTTGTTCCTCTCTCAAGAGCAGGATGTTTTTCTAGAATGGTGGTAGTGACTTGAACACTCACCCTGGAGTGTTTGACACTGTGTGACCCTTCTGAATACTGCTGATTCCACTGACATGGTTCAGAGTACTCAACACCAGAGTAAGAAAGACTGACTGTTCAACTCAGAAATTGCTAAGCATACAGAAAACCTGTCATTTTTTCATATTCCACATAACCATAGCAAATTACAGCTTCTTGTATATTTCTGTTGCTTTTTCTGTTAGGTTTACGTAAGAAACTAATTCCTTTTTATTGATACAAATTTTGGGATTGCTTGATTTTACTCAATGGAAAATGTGCTGTGAAGTTTTAGAGTATTACATAACTAAAAAATAGATTGGAACAATCTTTAATTTGCTTTATCAGAAACAAATTGTTAAATATAAGATTGAAAGCATGTATTTTTCTTTTATGTTTGGAGAGGAAGTTTTTGTTCAAAGCAATACTAAGGAACAGATGATCTTTCACAGATTTCTGTCTCCAGAGGCCCTGTGCCCTGCGCTCATGTGCACATCAGAGGGTTACACTCAGGTGGGGGAGATGCTATATCACTCTAGTGGCTACATAATGTTTAGCCCTCAAAAATTTGAACTGAGCCCCCAAGTCATCAGGAACACTTAACTTCCACTATCAAACTACTGTCAGTTACTGGAAAGTGTTAGAACTCAGGTCTTTGATGGGGGGGGAACGAAACAGTAGCTTGTGCAGAGTCTAGGTGTGTTAGTGAGAAGAGAAACTGTTGCCACCTTATTTTTATATGAGAGAATGAGAATGAAGGAGAAACACATGGTACGGATGACGTAAGGTAGCCTCCTCCGCAGATCGTTTGAGCTGTAGAACAGCAGTGATGTCGAGAAAACTTCAGTAGCATAGTCTTAGAAAGTGTCTTTATATGTGAGTTGTTTCCTTGTCTTCTGTTTGATTATCACCCCATTCACTAATGTCACCTCAAAACCCAGGCCTGAAATGACCTTGACAGACACGAACATCCTTGCTTTTGGGTTAGCAAACTCTGCAGTTCCACTGTTCTTTGTGGTGGAGTTTTCAGGATTCCTTAGGTTGTGTTGAGAAATCTCAGTATAGGCCAAACTAAAACCAATGGTTCTGTTTTTGTAATTGCCTTTCTTTCATGTCCTGTCATTACTCTGTATTAAAAACAGGGTTCAAAGGCCATAGCCCAATTCCTAAAACATAACACACACCACCTGTGGCTGTGAGGTGATTGGCTGATGTTGTTACCTGGATAGGCTGTCAGGTGAGTATGACCCCTTCTCCTTACCCAGAGTGTGTGTTCTCCAGGTGGCCAGAGTACCAGTTACCTCTTACAGGGAGCCCACCCTCTCTATGATTCTTGAGTCTCTGCCTGCATCTCCCATTTAATTCATTTAAGAGACTTTGTGGGGCCAGGTGTGGTGGGACAGTGGCATGCAATTGCAAATCCTCACTTGGGAGGTGGAAGCAAGAGGATCAGGAATTCAGGGTTATCCTTGCCTACAGAGAGAGTTCAAATCCAGTCTGGTATGCATGAGTCTCTTCCTCAAAACAAAACAGGGTTTCTGAAGGAAGAACACTGGGCTGTAGGTGCAGTTCAGGAGGCTCCCTGCAAGGGAGAATGTCTGTGCCCTCCAGTCAAAGTATTGTTTTTAACCCAGCGGACAGACAGCTAAAAATCCCAGTGCTGACCTGAAATAAAGTTCTGGTGCCGCTCTGGAGTCCAGTCATTGAGCAGACTACTCTTGACACAAGCAAGGCTTGATTACACTACTGTGGAGCGTACACGTGCAATAATCAGTGAACTGGTTTCCGTGGTGTGCAGAAGAGCCGCCTAAGCAGCTGGTAATCTCTGGGTGCTATTACAGTCTGTGTGTGATGAGTGCTGTTTTCCAGGCAGTCAGGTCGGGCCGATCCTCTGAATACCCAACAGTGCTCCTCTTTCTGTGTAGCCCTTCAGCAAAAAGCAGGTACTTGGAAACCACAGGCTCACCGTCTCTACATAGTCAATAATTATTAATGAAGAGACCTCATAAGGGAGCACTTGGCTGTTACTGATAAATGTACCAATTACTAAAGAATCTGTCTCCAAGCCATCTGGTGATGTCTGCAGCATCACTGTAGAACTGTCTGCGTCACTTTTTACTTACTTCTGGGTGGAGCCTTTCAGACTCCCCAAGGCAGGTTAATCTTTCTCTCCAGGTAGTGACTTTGCCCTGTGCTTGGGCAAGCACTCTCTAGACTGAGAGAAGCAGCTACATACATCTGCTCTGTACTGTCATTCGGTGATTGGCCAATCAGCATTAGCTCCCTGTATCTAAATCTCATGCATCTCGCCCAAATGCTATAGGGTTTTCTCTCACTGTTGCCAGTGGATGTCATCCAGTGGGCTCATATCTTTGGTTTTTGTGCAATCATTGTCGTATTGTAGTCCTAAGACTCATTATAGTGTATTTTTGATATTTTTGAAATGTGTTAAATTTTTTAATTCAATAATATGAGCCAGAGCATGTTGCAGCAAATCTATTGTTTGTAAAAAAAATAATAACAATAAATAAAATAAAATAGAGTATCTTTTCCATGCCTTTGCTTTATAAATATTTTATGGAGAACTATAATTATATGCAGAATTATGTTATTTACTGAAAGTATGTTTAGGACTTTTCTAGGTTTTTTTAGGGGGAAAAAGAACAATGCAAAACCTATTTTATGACACTATAAGCTGTGAGTTAAGACAATGAATAAAATGTTTTCTTTATTATTGAGTACTTCATACGGTTATACAAGGAAATATAATCATGTCTGACCCATGTCTCCCTCCAGCACACCCCCTCTCATCCATTTTGTTTTATAACTTCCTGTTAAGTCCAGTTAGTACTGCCCATAAGAGCATGGGGTTGGGGCCATCCAGTGGAGTGTGGAAACCTACCCTTTATGAAATTCTCCCCCTTATGAAAATATATTTTTCTACTAATCGGTCTGTGTCACTATAACAGGCAGTTAAGGAAGAGAAAGATGTTTGTTTAGTCCAGTTTTGAGGTTACTTGGCCGTTCTAACAGGCTTGTTTTCAGAGATGCATGAAATAGTGGCAAAGGAAGGGGACACCACTTAGCCAGACAGACCTAATCAACCCTGGTAATCACTGAGGGGTGTGTTAAACAGACTGACCTTATTTTCTAGCTCAGTTTTGAAGGCTTAGGGCTACACCATCAGGTCAATTCTGGACTGCTCACATCATGGTAGATAGTGACCAGGAGCTGCCCAGGAATCCCAGGAGAACCATCTGCTGCAAGCATGTTCCCAGAGACCTAGGAACCTCCCAATAGGATCCACCTCCCTAAAATAGCAGCCATCCTGTAGACCAAGACGTCAGTCACAGTGGACCCCTGGAGAACACACAGACCACACCCAATCCATTACACCTTTTTGCTGGAATAACACAGACTCATTCACTGGAGGTCCTTCTTTGTTAAGTTTAAAGAAATGCTACCTAGGCATAGTAGAACATGTCTGTGACTCCAGCACTTGGGAGGTGGAGACGGGGCTCAGGAGTTCAGAGCCAGCCATGTTTGGGGCCAGTCTGAGCTATGGGAGACACTCCCTAGAATCACTACAGACAGCATAGTTCGGAAATGAGAGTTAATAGCCGGGGAAACTGGCTTATGAGTTGCTACAGCTTCTTAAGTCATAGCTGATAGTGACACAGGAGCCAGGAGCCAACTGGCCCTGATGAGTGTCTCTTCCATAATGTGGGGCACTAGGACTTTAGACTTGGTGAGTGTTGACTTAAAAGTTGATTGCCATCCAGTTTAAGCCTCTAAATTGACTCTACCTCTGCCCTCACTAGGTGTCGTCTAGTCTGTGGAATTCGATCAAGCAAGATCAGCTACCTCTTGGTCCAAGTAAAGGCCAAGTTAGAGTCATCTTGCAGGCTTCCTTATCTGCATGGGCATTTTTAAAAGCCTGGTTTATCCACAGCACACTGAGCTCTTGCAGAGTGTTCGGCAAGCACTGAACCGCCACTTCTTGATACCCTTGGTCCCACAAGACACATGACATAGGCTAGGATGGCAAAAGTGATACTTCCAAGTTTGTTCTCCACTTTGTGTGATGTCCAAAAGGCCACACGAACTTGTCTGTTACTTCTAATACCCTCTAGTGTGAGAGGGTCCAAGTTTTATAAAATTTTTTATATAAAATTTTTATATAAAATAGAAAATTTTATTTTTAACTGTATATGTATGTGAAGGTGGGTATGTGCATGTGTGAGTGCAGATGCCTGTGCAGTCCAAAAGAGGACATCAGGTCCCTGGAGCTTAAGTTATAAGTCTGTGAGGCACGTGATTGAGTTCTGGGAAAAGCAGCAAATGCTCTTACCTATGAAGCATCTCCTAGCCTGTGTCTAAGTCTTATCTCTGCTGCTTACAGGTTCTGTGACTAGGAAAGTTAACCCGTGTTTGGCAGTTTCTGTCACTAAACAGAAATCACAGCATCTGTCATCAGTGCTGAATGTCACCAGAGTGACGGGTGGTGCCTTTACCACTGTACAGTGATGCCATGCAGTGAGTCACTGGTAAGGAACATCAGCCCTTGCCCTTCCTGGACCTGTCTCCTCATCTGTAACACTCAGATAACAAGTCTTAGCATGCCTCGCCAATGGTGAATCCATCAAGCTTGACAGGGTTTCCAATGTTGAACCCTGGACTTAGGCAGTGTGATTAGTCACTGATAGGCTCAAATCAGAAGAGGAGCTAATGCTGAGGAGCCAGCTGGGCACAGGGCTGGGGTCATAGGTCAGAGTCTCCTTTGTCCAGTGAAAGACCCAA
Source organism: Ellobius talpinus (assembly GCA_001685095.1). Classification (NCBI taxonomy): domain Eukaryota; kingdom Metazoa; phylum Chordata; class Mammalia; order Rodentia; family Cricetidae; genus Ellobius; species Ellobius talpinus. The sequence goes on from LOJH01034072.1 coordinate 9,208, forward strand.
CGTGGGCAGAAGAATACCTGGTAAATAATGAGAATGGCGTGTTGGGGTGCTAGTCTCTCATTGAGGGGTTCATATTTGAATTTGGCTACTGTTAAGGCTCCCTTGACACTCATCAAGTCTTAGTGTGAGACACAAGTCAATACTCAGGCCAAGGGTGCCATAGTGAAGCAGACATGTCAATCAAAAAGATTTCCTGGTGGCCATTTTTCCCTGAGCTTTGCTTCATCTCTTAAAAGTTTCCTTCATTTTTATTTAACATTTCAATGTTTGCCTGCCTGTATGTATATGCATGACCTGTGTGCCTGGTGCCTTCAGACAGCAGAATGGAGTGTTGAATCACTGGAACTGGAGATGCAGGTGGTTGTGAGCTGCCATTTGGGTGCTGGGAACTGAACCTGGGTCCTCTGGAAGAGTAGTAAAGCACTCTTAGCTGCCTAGCCATCTCTCCAGCCCCTATTTTCCCATTTCTGAATGAGGTTTACTTTTGAACCTTTATCTTGGACAGGCCCCACAAGAATTACTTATGTATGTGTGTGACTGTGAAAATGCCATGGTGTGCCCAAGATCATAGAACAACCTGAGGGAGTTCATTCTCTTTCCACCATGTGGGCCCCAGGGATCAGGTTCAGGTCATCGGGCCTGGAAGCAGATGCCTTCACCCACTGAGCCATCTCTCCAGGCACTGAAGACTTGTGTTTAAAAAAAAATCAAAAGTTAATTCCAATGGAATACCCTTCCCTAACATTCACAGATACACAGACATGCATACACACATACATAGACAGACACAGACTCGTGCACGCACACACATCTCACAGACATACACACCTACTTGGAACAGCTGGTGGAAAATATTTTTTTCTGGGTCTGTGAAGCTGGAATCCTAAAGGACCATGCTAAAAGCATCTCCCTTCCTGTGTAAGTAGCCCAACCCCTCTTCCATCTCTGGAGAACTGCCATGGATGGTACCCTCTAACAAAAGAGCATCTCCCTCTGGGAAGGAGAAACAGTTACTCATTGGAACCCAACCCCACAACTGTCAAAGTACAACAGTGTGCTGTTGCCCTTTTAAAAAAAAATGATTTTTTTTATTTTATGCATGAGTGTTTGCCTGCATGTGTTTGTGCACCATGTTCGTGCTGTGCCTCTGGAGTTCTGAAGAGGAACTGTGAACTGTTGTGAGACACAGGGGTGCTGGGAAGGGAACCTGGATCCTCTGTACCAGTGGCCAGTGCCTTTAACAGCTGAGCCATCTCTCCAGCCCTGAAAATTGCCATTCACAGCAGAGGGAGGATTTCTACTGTAGCTCTCTGTACACGCAGAATGTGTTCTCAGTCCTCAGAATTTCTTTGGCGAGTCTCCTACTTAATATTATCTCCTCACCACATGGCAAGAGCCCTGCCACAAGGGCATACCCAGGCTTGCCAGATGGCTTTTTCTGACAAATATGATCTCCTCCCCTCCCCCAACAGACTTTTACAACTTAACTCTGCTCAGGTGCCTCGGGGAGCTTGGGAAATCAAGGTTGTCTACTCAAGTGCTTCTAGGAGAGGAACAAAGGAGAGTTCCAGATCTCCTCAGAGCGTCTCAGACCACACATATTCTGGGACATCAATGTAATTTCTGTGCTGTTCCTGGCTGTCTTTGTAGCGCTTCTGTTCATGGTAGCCCCGTAGGGCCAGCACCACGCTGGCAGTGTACATAATCACCAGAAGACAAGCGAAGGTGGCTGCTGCCCCATCCGTGCCCGCCAGCTGGCAGTTCATCCAGGTGAGACCCTTACGGGCATAGAGCCTCTCTCTGTTTTTGCAAGTGTCTGTGGAATTGATGCTCAGTGCAGCGTACAGGTAAAAGCCAACGCCCACACAGTAACCTACTGCGGCGAAGAGGCTGAAGGTGGCCTCCAGCAGCAGCCACCTCCCAGAGAGCTTCCTTAGACTCTTGGCTCCCTTCAGTAAAACGCCCATAGTGAGGACGCCCAGTCCTAGGGAAACAGCCACGCCGCCATAGATCAGGGGTGACCGCAGGATCGTGTACCGCTGGTCCAGCTGCCGAACCTGCTCCAGTTCTGTACCCTCAAAAGGGGAGTAGTAGTTATTCCCGAAGCCACTGCCGCTGGCAAAGCTGGCGCTGAATCCGGCCAGGACAAAGTAGGAAGCCACGATGCATATGAGAACCATGCCATTCAAAATCACCTCCACTATCTGCACCACACCTGGGGGAAGAGAGAGTCCGGTTTAAGGCTGCACCACTCACCAGGGCAACTAGGGATCCCCTGGCTCCGAAGGGGATGACCGGCCGCTCAATTCAGCAACCTGATCAGCATTCTTGGTTTTGTCTTTAAAATAAATAAATAAATAAAAAGTCATTTAAAATTCTAATGCTTGTGTTGGGATCCAGACATTGTGCATTTTAGGCAAGTGCTCTGCTGTGCGCCGTAGAACAACAGCCCCCCCCAAAAAAATCATTGCTGGTTGGGTGGGCGGAGCGATGGGCTCAGGGGTAAGAGCACCTGTAGCTCTTGCATAGGACCTGGGTTGGGTTCCTAGCACCCACACAGTAGCTTACAACCTCTGTAATTCTGCTTCCAAGAGATCCAATGTCCTCTTCTGACCTCAGAGGGCGTCAGGTATGCAAGCATTGCACATGCAAAACCCTCATATACATAAAATATATATTATAAAAATCAAATATCAACCTGAAAATCTTGGAGAGTTAAAAAATTTTGAAAAAAAATTTTTTTTGACATATGGTCTTGCTTTGTAGCCCAGGCTGGCCTTGAACTCTCTATCTACCTGTCTCAGCCTCCCAAGTATTAGGATTACAGGTGTATAGTACTGCAATTATACCCTTAAAAAGAAATAAAGTTACTTGGTAGTTCAAGGAGGAGAACCTTGTGTGGGAGGCCAACCTGGGCTACACAAAGAGAGCCAGCCTTGAAATTTAAAAAAGGAAGAAAAACACAAAAACATGATCGCGTGTCTCCTAGCGGTGACTTTATTTGTAACAGCTGAGTGCTGGGATGACTTTGCCTTGAACAGTGAATGGCCCAGGTACCCCCATTCCCACCCCCACCCTGTCTATCTCCAGGGAGTGAGAGCCAGCAACCTGGGTGAATTTCAAAGTATTTATGAGTAGAGGGAAAGTTCTGGTCTCAAAAGGTTACATGATTCCATCTACGGAGCAGAGCGGTCTCAGTGGGACACGGGCAGTGACAGGGACGGGCTAAGTGGGGTGAGAGAGGAAGAGGATGGGTGTGACTGTGAAGGCGCAGCACTAGCCGGGGCTGCTGGGATGGAGTGTCTCTGGGCATCCTTGTGGTGAGCACACTGATAAGAAAGCGAGGGGGCGGCTGGGGGAGGAGGGGGAAGGGGGCGGCTGGTGAGAGCTACCCAGCTCTGAAGATCACCACTTTGTTGGGCCCTGCTATCCTCATTCAAGACACACAAGCAGGCTGGAGAGTTGGCTCAGAGGTTAAGAGCATTGCCTGCTCTTCCAAAGGTCCT
>LOJH01034074.1:0-12159 GCA_001685095.1 Ellobius talpinus
TCAGATCCCCTGGAGTTGGAGTTAGAGGCGGTCATAGTCATCTTGTGTGAGTTCTGGGAGCTTAAAGAGTAGCCTGTGTTCTCTACTCCTGAGTCATCTCTGCACTTCCTATATCATCATCATCACCATCATTATCATTATTATCATTACTTTGAGATAGGGTCTCACTATGAAGCCCAGGCTGTCTTGGAACTCACTGTGTAGCCCAGGCTGGCCTCTACCTGAGAGATCCAACAGGCTTTTCATCGTTAAGCCTGGGCTTACAAGCTTGTGTCGCCACACCAGGCTCTATACGTTCCTTTGTAATCAGTCACCTGAATGGCTTTTGTAAATTAGCTTTCCATGGCTATTGTTTCTGGCAGTTTTCGATTTGCACTTGTCTTTTCATTTACCCAAGCGAATTTTAAAGTATGGACCAGAAACCATGCCATCATTTAGTGGTGATGTTAGGGGAGTTCACTGTCACATGCCACAGATCTGGACCAGCCTCCAACCTCTGGTCTTACCTCTCTGAAGGTTTATAAGGGTCCCCAGGGTCACTACAGAACCCCAGAAGGCAGATCTACCAAAGAATAGTTAATGCTCCTTTCTTAAGACCACTCTGAATTCTGTTTCTGAGCTATCAAATTCTTGTCTCTGTTGAAGCCACACAGTTGTTTGATAAGTTATTCATTGTTTTTGAGATCTCACCCCTCACTAGCAACAGCTCTGCTGTTTCAGGAGAACACAGAGCTCAGACAGGAAGGCCCAGCTTGGGAGAAACCGCTGTGGCACATGTGTGTTCTTGATGCCTCTATATGACAAGGGTCTGCTGGGGGAGGAACACAGAGATGAGGCAGTCACTGGATGTGTTTCTAGAAGCCCCTTCTACTCTGACCCCAGTCCAGCCTGGAGGCAGACAGAAGGCACAAGCTCCCAGGGCAGAGAGCAGCACTTGGCAATGGTTCCTTGGATGCACTTCCAACCTTGGCCACCTGTGATTTAATAAGCACTTGAGCTTCAGGATGCCCCTGTCTAGTTCCTGGTTTCTTCCCCTTTTATAAACATCCCTCAACTCCATGGGGTTATGAGGCAGTTGAGAGCGGAAACGCGCTGTGTCTGAAAATGCACAACCTTCCCATCTCCTCTGGAGGCACCTGCAGGCACAGGGAAGCCAGATCCATACCTGGTAGCTTTTCATACAAAGACAAGAAAAAAATGAAAAACCCTGGCCCTGTCTCTCAGGTCACTTATTCCTGCCACAAAAGCATAAAGCAAATGGCATCATGTGGCCCTTTACCATCTAGTTTGTGCCACTGTCATGGACTAAGGTCATAGGGGTCAGATGGAACACTTTAAGTAAACCGAGTTATGTGGCTCAAGAGGTTAATTAAGGGGTGATATAGAATCTGGCTAAAGACAAGAAGAAGCATTTGAAAGGTCACTGGCGCCATCAGGAGGAGCTCCCTGATGTCAGAGATGTTTCAGGATGCCAATGTCAAGCAGAGGTACAACCCTGAACTTCCATGGCTTTAAGGTGGGAGTGTGCATGGACAGGGGAATTCTCCCATTACATCAGATGGAAGAGAGAGGGCTGCTCTTACCGCTTCCAGACGCCAAGCTGCAGGAGATGCAGCAACACCAGCCACCAGTGACCCTGATGCCCATCTGCGCGGAACCACAGATAGCTCAGGGCCTGGACCAGGATGCCGGGCAGGAGAAGAGAGAGGGCCAGCCATCCCCAGAGGAGGTGACCTGTGGCAAAGTGGTAAACAATGGTGCAGAGACCTGGGGTGAGAGACGATATGAGGGTGTTGAAAGGACAGTTAGGTGACTGCTTTATAAACACCAGATCTCTGTTGTTACAGTGCTTGCCCTCAAAACCTTTCTGCCACAGACAGCCGCGTTCTTCCAAGAATGCGCCCAGGATAAGTACACTAGCCAGCCCAGAGCTCATCCTATGCCCATTCATCACGGGACTTCTCTGCCTTAGCCAGTCCAGGGTCAGGGGCCTCCCTTAAGACCAAAGCCCACAGAAACTACCCACAGAGACCAAGTCCTCCGAATCTGTTCATCCTGTCTTGTCTGAAGAAGCCCTGCCAAAGTTTCTGGCTCCTGATCAAATGAGTATTTCCATATGGCATGCCGTGCCTCTATAACCCTGGGACTTGTGAGCGATCCTAGGCCTGTCCCAACTCCTTGTCCACTGGGCCATTTAACAAAAAACAAAACAACCCAGGTTCCAAACCAACCCAACACAGCATCTTTACTATTAACAAAGAGTCAGCAGGACCTGCTAGAAATAAGACAGACACATGGGTAGTGGCTGTGTGTGGGGTTGTTTGTGGGGTTACACAGAACATGTACCAAGGACCTGATGTATGGGGAGCCCTAGTGATGTGGGAGCCGACAGCATGGAGTGATCGCATCCTCATCACGCTGTTGTTCCTATCAGAGCCGCTTGTACTAGAATTCAGTCACATTCTGTGTAAGGCTGGTTTTGTCCTCTCTTTTGGGTTGTGGGCCTAGGACTTGAACTCAGGGCTGTGCCTATGCTAGGTAAGGTCTCCACCACTGATCTCCCCCAGGCCGCTTTTCCACCTTCTTTGAGACAATGTTCTGCTAAGTTGCTCAGACCAGCTTTGACCTTTCTGTAGCCTAGCTACAGAACTGTCCATCCAGCCCACCCTCTCCAATGGCTTGGTTTACAGGCCTGGGCTATCCAGCCGGGATCTGGCCATGTGACATTGGACATCAGCAAGAAATTGTGTTGGTACTGCTGATTACTGAGGATGACAGTGGAGGGCACCCAGCCATCCTTTCACAGTACCTGTTGCTGGGTTTTCCAGTATTCACAAGGAATGCAGATCTGCAGGCACAAGCCCAGGGCTCTGAGGCACAGCTGGGAATCAGGCAGCTACGGGCAGAGGGATTGCCACCATTCCTTCCTTGGCCTGAGGTGGGGTGCTCTAACTCCATGAGCTCCCTGCTAAGCATTCAACCCTTCCCCGAGCTCCCTGCTAAGCATTCAACCCTTCCCCGTTAGAAAGCTAGGGTGTCTAGGTCACTTTGGGCAGCAGTGTGCATCCTGGTTTCTCCAGGTCCAGTCTAGCGCCCTTTGGAATTCTGAGCGGGTGACGGGGGCAGGAATCTGCAGGGACTACGTTGTAAATAAAAGGCAAATTTCAGAGGTATCGTGTTCAAGAGGGGACTCGGAACCTTGGAGGTTCAGGATGGTGGAGTCTCTTCAGGGGCAAGGCCTTGTAGGAGAGTAGCAGAAGTGGGTAGAAGCACTAGACGCCAGCACCGAAAGGGTTACGAGTTCAAACATGAAAGGCGCGAAAAGTATGGCCATCTTGCTTCACCCCCACCACCCACAGGACCCGTGTGCCCAGCAGTCAGCGTTCTGCCCTGTCCCAAACCCCAAAGGGAAATCAGTGCCCTTTGGGATACCGGCCCTCCACTCTCCCAGCTCTCGGCTCGCAGCCGGCAACCCTAGCCAGGAGCCCGGGTGACCAGGGAGCCAGGGCACCTCACCAAGCGCTGGCGCTCCACGCAGCCTCCTCACGCAGCGTGGGCTGGAGCAAGTAGCGGACAGGGATTCAGGACCCCGGGTTTGGGGTGTGGAGAGGATCCATACCATGCATTGAGGGGTGTCTGCATGGGTGGAGGGAATCATGCATCAGTGAGGGGATCGCACCGGGAGTGCTCTGCAGGCTGGGAGGGGAGCTACTGTGTGTGCACCGGGCGGGCAGAGTTTGCCGCCTGCTGGGACAGCAGTGGCAGAGGTGCCCCGCACACTGGGATGGAGTGGGGTGTTGGAGGGGTGAGCACTCGCGGGCTGCGCTGCACTCACGCGCACTTTGCTCGGCCGCTTGCAGCAGGGCAGAAAGTCCCAGGAGCCCCGCGTACATCTTCTGCGCCGCTGCCGCCTGTGCCCGCCCCTTCCCCTGCCCGCCACAGAGCAGGGGAGGCTTCCGGCCTGGGGCCCCAAGGCGAGAGGCTTTTCGTCCAAGCCTTTTGCCAAGTTGCTAGCGGAGTGGGGGTGAGGGCGGGGACGTCGGGATGGGGGCGGACAGGTTCTTAGGCGGCCCTCTCACTTGATCTGTGCCAAATTTGTATGCTGCCCCCTTCTCCCCCCAACATCCTAAGGGTTGGAGGGCACAGTGGGTTTGTTGTGAGGTGCAATAGTTTAGTCACTGGGTGATTACAGTGGTCACAGTCAGAGGATTTGCTCAGACTGGTTAACCACAAATCAGAGTACAGTGGAGCGGAGTGCGCGCGCGCGCGTGGCCGTGCAGCATGCATACGTGCGTATGTGTGTGTGCCCGTGCGTGCGTGCGTGCGTGCGTGCGTGTGTGTCTTGGAAAAGTGGGATTTGAATAGCTGATTGAGTCTTTTGAAATCTTTCAGTTATGTGGCCCGAAAAGGGAAAGGCAGGCTACATTCCCGCCTCTAACAGCCGTTTTGCTAACAGACCTTTTCCCCAGGAATCCTTGACGGTTAATCCAGTTTCCCCAAAGCCAGAAGTAAACCTGCCCAAGGAAAGTCTTCTGGGAGATGGAAAAGCATCACCCTTGCATGTGTTACAAGGCAGCGTTATTTAGAACGGAACTTCTGATGTCCGGGTGGGGGGTGGGGGTGGTTTATAACCACCGAGCAAAGAGGACGTGGTAGAAAAGTTACTAAGAAGAGACCAGGTCTACAGAGATTCTGCCAAACAGGACCTAACAGAATTCCTGACAAGGAACAATTAAGGGAAGAAACTGTTCATGATTGGTGTGAGACAGGGAACATCGCAGTATGCTTACAGCCTTAGAACATTGTCCCCCAATTTCTAGGTGTATGGTTTGAGAAATAGCTACATATCCAATATTTTATATGTTAAAACCAGTCCAAGGAGGGCAAAGTGGAACATCAGGACATGGGTTGCCTCTCTGCTCTGCCTTGTGTGCTGTGCGCAGTGTGGAGGGTCACCTCCCTCAGACTCTGCGTGTTGTAAATACAGAACACAGAAGGATCTGCCGGAAGACACAGCAAGGAATTCCAGCTGGGATATTCTGATTTGAGGGTTGTGTGGTAAAGGAGGGTGGCTCATGACCATGGACAGCCCCCTGTGCCTTTAACCTCCCTTCTCTCTGCCTTCTTTTTCTTCAAGCCACTTAAATCACCTAACTACTCCCTCCCCCATGGGGTAATGTGTCTCTTTTCACTAGTATGTTATGACAGGAGGGTAGGGCCTTCACCTGACGATTGACACTTTGTCCCTGGGCCTGACTTAGGGGAGATTGTTGAGAGAGACTTTTTCTGAGGAGATATAACATGACTGACAAAAGTAATGGCTGCACCCACGTCCAACAATTAGTTCTTACTGGGGTTCCTCACAGGAGTATGAGGGAGGGGTTACTTACAGGAGCAGGAATGACTCAGAAGCTACTGTACCATCAGAAAGCTCACTTTGAGGTGAGCTTAGGTTCCTTTTGCAGGGTCCAAATGGCTTTAGCCTGGAGATGTTGGTATTGTTACCCCTCATGATGACTGGGGAAGAAGATTCATGAGGAGAAGGAAGCTGAGTTGAGAGATTCCTTGTAGTCTCAAGACTCTCCACACTCACAGGGTGGTGGGGGCCCAGGGCTTTAATTCCAGTGCTTGGGAGGCAGAGGCAGAGGCAGAGGCAGGTTGATCTCTGTGAGTTTGAGGCCAGGTTTATCTCAGTGAGTTCCAGTACAGCCAGGGTAGTTACATAGAGAAACCCTGTCTCAGAAAAAACAAAACTGAACATTAATAAAAAACAAAACATAACAATCCAAAAAACTCCCCCACACTCCTGGTGAGTTCCAGGCCCCACCCAGCTGATATGGCCTGGTTGGATTGTTGGTGGCTTCTCTCTGGATAAAAATCTGGCTTTTCAGTCTGAGAAGCCCTCCTCAAGGCAGGAAGAATTCCTTCCACACAGGGTATGTCTAAGCCCATGATATGTCATATCCCAGAAGGTGATATGAGAAGTCTGTGAGTAGCCAGGCATCTCTATGAAATGTGTCTTTCTTTCCAGGGGGCTCCTTGTAGAATCTGGAGGTTGCTGATTCAGGCCTCTCAACCAGGATATGTGTTCCTGCTTACCCATCAGGCATAGGACCAGATCTCTGTCCCATTTACATCCTGTATCCCCAGGCTTTTCTGGGTATTCCTATTGGTGCTGAGACTTACCTGCCATACTGCAGGGCAGAGGAAGGAAGGCATCAGTAAGAGAAGGTAGTGGATCCTCATGATTACCATTGGGTTCAGAGCAGAGAGGAGAGATTGCCATGATGCTCAGGGGATGCAACAACTCGAGACCTGAGTGTGGCCTTATTTTAATGGGGATAGGATTTCCTATGCTCATAGACACCCTTAAGGGAGGAGCTGCATCTCAGAGTGAAGCCCTGAGGTTCAGACCTCCTGCAATTTGTCCGGAGGCTTCTGCAATTCTGAGAATGTATTTCTGGATGTGATTTTATTTAGCTCTCATCTTTGGAACCCTGAGTCAGTGCCTTCTATCAGGCTCCCCCAAGTATGACTCAGTGAGGTAGCGTGAGGAAGCCTAGCATTCCAAGCATGTGGCTTATGATGCCAGTGCAGATCTTAACCAACACAATAAGGTCAGATGTTCCAGGGACATGAAAGCTTCCTTGTACTGTCCACATGGACACTGAGTGAGTCTCTGGTCCTAATTCATTACAGGAGCACCTTGTCTGATGGAGTATATCCAGACAGCACCAGTCCATAACCCCAGTGACTATGGGGAATGGGGTTGAATCTCTCACTGGGTGCAAATGTGGCCTTTCTGTGGGAAGACCTTACAAGCTAAGAATACTTTCCCCACAAGGCATGTCCTTTACATACATAAGCTAAAACATGGGAAGAAGATGTGAGTGCCTGCCTGTGAGTAAGCCTGCATCCACACCCAGGACAGTCTCATCCCTGTGTTTCTCAGGGGACAGTTCATAGATTTTGAAGGTTGTCACTTTATGTCTTTCAGCTAGGGTGAGTGCTCTTGTTCTCTCCTGCCTGTGACTATTTCCCCCCATTCTCCTGGGCCCTTGCATCCCTGGCTTTGCCAGTGCTTCAAGGTTTGCAGAGGCTCACCTGGGTGATCTGGGAGAAGAAGCTGAGCATCAGAATGAGACAGCAAAGGATCTTCATCATTTTCACCTTGTTATAGAATGCAGAGAGAAAGAGAGACTCACCCCTGAGATGCCCATTGGACAGCAGTGTCCCTAAGCTCAGTTGTGGCCGTATTTATAGGGAGCGGGATTGCACAGCTCTTGTAGCCGAGCATGACATTGCTATTGAGAGTGAAGCTCCAATAAACAGCCCCCCCCGCCCTTCCAGGATCCTACAGTCCTGTGGGCAACATGTCTTTGGGGTTAGATTTTGGCTTTTATCCTGGATACCCCAAGTCAGTGCCTTCTTCCAGACCTGTTACGTTTCCCGTTGTGTGGGGTGCCTGGGTAATTCTGGCAAGGATTTCCACACTAGGGACCTTACAGCAGCAGGGACTCCAAGAACCTGTCTGAGGAGGCTCAATACTCAAAGCAGCTTTCTCTTGTGCTGATTCAGACCAGTGCTGTGTGGTGCTGTATAATTTTCTTCCAGTAGGAGTCTCAGCAGCTTCATTTTTGCAAATGGACTTGTAGTCCCACAATGGGACTCAGAACGTGAACTCCCAGCATGACCAGCAGAGGGCAGCTGTGCATGCCACTCAGAACCATAACTATAGTTTTTAATTCTGTTAAGTAGTTTCTAGTCTCCTGAAGATTCCATTTACTCCCCCGATTTTAAAATAATATTTTAAATTCATTGCTTGAGAAATTCATAGTGTATGTCGTGTGTTTTCTCTATATCGACCCCCATTCCCTCTTGTAACCATTTTAGCAACAAGAAAGCATGCTTCAAAGAATGATTGACTTCATTAAGAGGGTGATTATAAAGAATTTCATGTGGCCTTTTGAACCTTTTAGCTTTCAGCTAAATAAGCTCCACTGGCGTGTTCCACTAAAGACAGGTGCTCATTTGCATGGATTGGGGTAACATTTTCCTCCAGGGTTCTGACAGTCTTTAGAGACAGATACAAAGGCCAGGGCAGCAATTGTGCCCTTCACCTCCTTTGCAGCAGCTGCAGTGATAAGAAGAGAAGAGAAATGAAGGAGGTCACTTGTGAAAAAAAAGGCGGAGTCAGAGAGATGCCATGTAGCCCCGCCCAGAGACAGATGCTGGGGATAAAACTTTACCCGGTAAGCCACAGCCACGTGGTGATATACAAATTAATAGGAACGGGTTAAATTAAGGTGTAAGAGTTAGCCAATAAGAAGCTCGAGCTAATAGGCCAAGCAGTGATTTAATTAATGCAGTTTCTGTGTGGTTATTTTGGTTCTGGGCAACCAGGAACAAACAAGCGACCTCCCCAACAGAGAATCCCTTCACCCTTTTGGAGCAGCTGCAGTGATTTTTTTTAAAAGGACATTTAACAAAGGCAGAAGAGACAGTCTACAAAGTACACGGAGAATTTTCTTTTATAAGGAAATTTTGGGTAATGAAAATTTTGAAAGTGCTTTGCTATCACATAGTTTTCCATTGCTTATCTTGTTTTTTCCCCCCACAACCTAATTGATCTAAGTTGTGTTTGTATGTTCCTTTCTTCTCTTTGTTTGTGTAGGCTAAGTATAATACTTTGAAGTATGTAGCTTCATATATCTAAACACATATTCAGAGTTCTTCTAATTCAGTATCTCTCTCATCCTCAGTCAGATGATAAATGAGAAGTTCCTTAGAGCTCATAGGGCACACAGTCCACAAAGGCAGAGCCGGGATCACAGAGCCGTCTCCTGTCCCCATCTGAGGTCTCAGTGATGGTTGGCCATGTGTCCTGTTACTAAACTTAAACTAACTTTTGCCCTTATGTCTCCGTTGGTTAGACGGTGATATGAGGACAGAGGGCACATTTAGAAAGCAAATGTAAATTCCTGAAGAGAGACATGGCATAACACAGAGGGTCTCCCTGGGGTAAGGAGACAGAAGACTCAAGCCAGAGGAAGGCTTCTCACAAAGTATAAAGCAGGGCATAGTTTGTTGGGGGAGGGGCCAGCTCTTATAGACCAGGCTGGCCTCAAACTCACAGAGATCCACCTGCCTCTGCCTCCCGAGTGCGGGATTAGAGGTGTGCTCTACCACTGCCTGGCAAATTTGAAAGATTTCTGCAAGTTGCCCTAACCTGAAGAATACATAGAGACGAATGGTATCTATAGTATGAAGGGAAGGCTGATGTGGCTTTAGAGACATGCAATAGACTGGTCAATCCTAGCCAATGGCAGTAGGAGGCAAGTGCCTGCCTGGGTGATTAAGTATCAATAAGTCAGTATTGTAGCATGGTGGGTCCACTGTTGGGTAAATATATTGATGAGTTTCTCTCACAGCAGCCTATGTGGAACTTTCTATAATTTCTTGATTGATAATTAATGTGGGAGGGCCTGCCTCACTGTGGGTGGTGCCATCCCTGGGCTGGTGGTCCTGGCTGCTATAAAAAAGCAGGTTTGCCAGGCATTGAGGCATTGGTGGCACACACCTTTAATCCCAGCACTCGGGAGGCAGAGGCATGTGGATCTCTGTGAGTTTGAGGCCAGCCTGGCCTACAGAGCAAGTTCCATGACAGGCTTCAAAGCTATACAGAAAAATCCCATCTCAAAAAACCAAAGGAGGAAAAAAAGCAGGTTGAGCAAGCAATGAGGAGCAAGACAGTAAGCCGCACGATTCCTGCCCTGCTTGAGTTTTTGCCCTAATTCCTTCCATGACGGACTGTGGTGTGGAAGTGTATGTGAAATCAACCCTCTCCTAGCCAAGTCACTCAAGACCACAGTGTTTTATCACAGCAACAGAAACCCTAATGAAGACTGGGAGATAATTGAGAGAGAAGCTCGTCACAGGCCAAGAAGATCCTCATAACCCGACTCCCTTTTCTAGTCACCTGAAATTTCTGTCTTGAAAAGAAAGAAGTGATTCTAAATTTGGACTCTTTATAAAATTAAGTGCAAGAAACTTTGCTCCATTCCTGGCCATCCCTCTTGACCAGGCAGAATTTATGCCCTGTCCTGTTCCTCATTCTAAATGCCATTGAAAAATACACCTTATCTTACTCAAAATTCACAGGGGATTGATTTTATTCTGTTGATGACATTCTTCAAAATATGATTCCCTTTATTAAAAAAGATGCTTCAAATCCTTTATGTGATTTTTGGCATCTGACATTCATTGTGTTACAGGTTTTCTGCAGCACATGCCTATATTATTGTAACAGCTGCCAATTTGATCAGAGAAGGAGGGGCAATCATCATAGAAACATTGTCCTCCATTTTTAAAGCAATTTACATTGTCATCCATAAAGGCCGAATCTATGAACACTCTGGTTCCTGCAGGAAGGAACAGAAATACCTGAATATTCTGGCTAGAGATACAGTAGTTTTAATAAAATTGATAACAGCAAGACACGGTTTTTCACAACAAGTACAGACTTTTCTGCTTTAAGGATGTTTTGAATAATTGATCGTTGGGGGCATTAATATGAGCAGAACATTGTGGAATTCACTCACCAGGGAGAGTATCAGGGATCAATATTCATATGTGATTTGTGATTATTACATTGGAAAGGACATACTTCCAATATTTTCTTTCCTACATGAAGCCCTTGGATATGAGCAGCAGAACTGGAAGTGCAATGGTTACAGAATGCAGGGATCTAGAGGCATTTGCCTGTCTTATTCAAAAGGTACTAAATAGGCACAGGGCAGTAGGAATAACATGAAATCTGCAAGGAAAGGCTAAAGGGGCTTGAGGAGATATAAATGTCTGCCTCGGTGGGTTGGGTTAATGTCTTATGGTCCAGAACTGGTGGTCAGGGGACCGGCAAAGGTGGAGGAGGCATGGGTTTGCTCATGGAAGGAGGTCTGTTGACCACTGTGACCACTTGGTCACTTCCACAGGTTTCCTTAAGGCAGAGCTGCATATCCAGTGTGATGGTTTAGTTTCAAACGTCAGCTTGCCACAGCATAGAACAACCTGAGTGGAGAGTCTTAATTGAGGAGTTGCCTACATCAGATTGGCCCATGGAGCACATCTTTCATGGATTTTCTTGTTTGTTCATTAATGTAGAAGGGCCCAGCCCACTGTGGGTGGCCCCATCCCCTGGGCAGGTATTTTTGAACTAAAGAAAAAAAGGTATCTAAAGAGAAAAGGTATCTAAATATCAGCCCACTGCCAACCAGCAAGCACAGTGGGTCCCTACTATACTTCTTTTACTGTGAGGTGAGCTCTTTGGTTGGAGGTGATACTGCATAGACATGCCTCCATTCAAGTTCCTGCCTTGACTTCCCTTCATGACCTGGAATCGTACACTCAACAAACCCTTCCTTGCTTATGAAGCTTCTTTCTGGTCAGAGTATTTTATCACAGAAAAAAAAATGTAAGATGCAGACACTAGTGTAAGCTGTCCATCCTCTGGGATGCCAGTGGTATGGAAAGGGGCTCCCTACAGCGTTTGGGGTGATGACTCTGAGTGAAGAAGCAGACCCTGGCCAACTGCAGCTCATTGTGGCCAGGTAGGAATATTGCCACAGCTTCTGTGTTTTCACAAAAAGTAAAATAAGTTTCATGTGATATGTATCAATGATGGATGTAGACAAAGAATTAACATATTTACATACCATACCCATCACAGCAAATGCCATCTCCCCTTACACATTACCCTTTCCTGATATGCAAAGCTAGGTTAGCTTCTTGCTACAAGTTCTCTTGGAAGCTGAGCACAATAGATGTCCCAGTGTAGCTGTCAGGAGATCATCAGGGACTGTGACTTTTTATGGGCTTCTTGAATGGAGGGTCCTCAGCTTGAGGGTCTCTGCTTTCCTGGCTTTCCCCCATCCAGGTTGTTGTTCATTAAGTAGTTTCTCAATCAGCTCATCAGCAGCCACATTTCATGTCAATTTGTAAATTGTCAGCTGAGTGACTTTGTCATGTGAACTTCACTCTGTGTTCACAGAATGACCAAGTGTGTGAGACAATAGTGAGAAACCATAACATTATTTTATTTTTTTAAAGATTTATTTATTTGTTATGTATACAATATTCTATCTGTGTGTATGCCTGCAGGCC
>LOJH01034075.1:0-18210 GCA_001685095.1 Ellobius talpinus
CCCTCCCACCCCCACCACCCTGCAACACCCGAGGGCTTTGTTAGCACAACTCGGTTCAAATGTCTGATTAGTCCTTAGGAGATCGCGAGGTCAATTTTCTACAGCTCCTTCCTCTCCATTTAACTAATTTAACTGCACGATTGTTACAAATTTCATTTTATTATAGCCCCGCTTCTCAGTCCAATTGAATTACTAAAATCTCATTTTCTCAGAAGTGCTGAATATGTAATTAGAGGAAAAATTATGCTCCTGCCTGCCTATTAGGCTGGTTCATGCATGTGTGCGCATGTGACACGTGATAGTCTCTGTGAGGTGGGCTTGGCCGGAGGCGGGGCTGGAACCCAGCACTTCCCCAGCAGGGACAGCCACGTGGAGGTCAGTCCCATGCAGGGTGGGGTGCCCGGCTGTGTGGAAGGGATCATGCGTGCACAGGCAGCCCTGTGATTGCAAGAGGAGAAAACTCCATTAGCTCCGGATTACAAATTAAACAATATCTGTGGGCCATTGTAATTAAGGGGAAATTCAATTCCCTTCTAATGCCCCATTATGCCTGGCTCGGCAAGGTACGCTGGGGCTGTGCAGCCCCTTCGGTGGGAGCGGAGGTCACAGGGAACTTTAGCCCCAGATCTGCTCCCTGCATGGTTCCTGGGTCGCAGCCGGGCAGCAGGAGAGGAGGGCATACTGAGGCTCCCGGTGGCTCATACCGTTCTGATCTGCAGGGTTCTAAGGCTTCTTACCACTTCCAAGAGGATCCTTCTGTGGACCCTCAGACTCCATCACTGCAGGGCTTGGTGTTGCAGGCAGCCCTGAGTCTCCTCAGAGTGTTGGTGTGGCTTAGAGAGGGCTGGCCATGGTGAGCTGCAGGAAAGGAGACTCCAGGCACCCCGGGGTGTACTGCATTGTGGGACACTGTGCGGAAGTCACTTCAAGTGCAGGTGCAGTTCCCTGGGGGGTCCTGAGGGGCCGTGTGTCATACTGAAGCCATGAGGTCTCTCGGTGCTCCATTAACAGGGTAGGGCACTCCCAGCAAAGTGTAGGCATTCCCCCTCTGTGCCCCAAGTCTCACTCACCCTGTTCTGTGGGCTTTTGGAACATCTGGGTTTCTTGCCTCTCTGATCTGACTTTTTCTAGCCACTGTCCTCCTCATTCCTTGGCCCTGGACACCCAGCAGGGTGACCTCATTATAGCTAGACTGTGTCCTCTGTCCCACCGCAGAGGGACTCACACCTCTAACCTGTAGATTCCAGCAGGACAGACAGCTTACTGGCTTAGTGTACCCTGCCTATGAGATACTGTAAAAAAAAAAAAGTGGCAGGGGGTGACCTGCCTCCTGAAATCTGAAATCTACTTTCTTCCAGAGAGTTTCTGACCCAAGCATCTGCTAGAGAAGAGGCAGGTGGACCGTATGAGAGCAAGTTCCCTGGTTGCCCTAGCCTGGCTTTAGAGTCAGCGTGGGAGGTGGGCACAAAACAGGCAGGACAGCTGCAGACTCTCTGTATGTCCTGCCCTTTACACCTGACAATTGGGAGAGCCCTCCCCCCAAACCACAGCTGCTTACTGGCTGTGGGTCTCAGGAAGATTCCTGGGGCTTTAAGCAAAGACAGTCATCACTCAAGCACAATGGCCTCTAGGGATGCTGTCCCAGTCAGGGGGTAGGGACTATGAGTAGGCAAAAGTATTTTCTGTTTCACCTTCTCCATTTTCTCAGCCTCACTGACGGGGCTCCCCAGAATGCACACAGTAATGCACACACATTCCCCACCATGCCCTTGGATGTAATAGCAGCTCGTCTTTAGGTGTGAGGGGATGTGGCGGCTATGAGCATGTAGTCATGAGTGTGAATGACAGAGAGCTCTGTGTCTAGTGAATGTGAATAGCCAATCCGATATAAGATACATGCGTGAACATGCGTGTGCCCTGTAATGGTGCCTTTGGTCTGGGCACAGCACCCTGTCTCCGTGTGTTTGTGTGTGTGTGTGTGTGTGTGTGTGTGTGTGTGTGTGTGTGGTGTGTAGAACCCCATCCAAGCTTCAAGTGTTTGGTGGCAGCAAGAGTCCCGTCCTATCCACTTCTTCACCTGTTTCCTTATTACACATGGTGTCTCAATGGGCCATGAACACATGAGAAGTCTCTTGGGATCATGTAGAAATGTCCTGAGACAGAGTAATGAGCCCATGGATAGCGTTGGGGGTCTGTGAGGATAGCCAACCCCTGTGCAGCCTGTCCCCATCTCTCCTCTGTCATTCCTGACCACTATGTCTGTCATTCTGGGCAATCAGGAGGAAGGCCTGCCTGATGCTGCCTCTTCTTCCCCTTGATCAGCAGAAGTCCAGGGCCCCTGGCTCAGCACACCCAGTCCTGTGCTGTATGCATCCTGTCAGGCTGTCAATTAAAGCCATCTGCTTCCTAATCCCCTAAATCCCACGCAGACTCCACCTCCAACAGAGACTCCATACCCTCTGGCTCCCACATGACCTCAGTGTGTCACCTTGCTGCGCCTCGAGCTCCAAGGGGCCTCTAGCTCGGCCACGAGTGTATAGTGAGTACCTTAGCACACGTGTGTGTACACACACACACACACACACACGCGCGCGCGCGTGCGCGCGCGAAGTCTTAACTGTGTACCCTACATTGCCCCTCCTTCCTTCTCCCATCCCCTAGAATCTCTCTTATCCTCTGGTCATAAATCAGCCTGGCACATAGTTGCCCACAGTCTCCTGGCCAGATGCCAATGCTCAGTGCCCTGGGGGAGGCCAGCCTTCCAGCATCCCAGGGGTAACAGGGGGCAGATGTATAAAAATTTGGAAGCTGAACTTGTGGGAAGGAATTGCTGTCAGCCTAAATGTTGGAGAAGTGAAGGCCCAGGGCCTATGCCTGAGCCAGCTTTTTTTGCCGGAAACACGCTCACCCATGCGGTGTGGAGATTGCCCCTATTCTCTGGGAAATGCTGGCTCTCCCATTGCTCTGCATCAGCGTGTGGGACCCAGGACCCCTGGCTGCTGCTGGCCAAGGCCTTACCTCTCTTGCCTGCCTCCCAGCCAGCCTCCTACTGGGCTACTCCTTGCTTCTATGAACTCAGGCCCACACTCTCCCTAAGTGCCTTCTTCCTTGGGTGTTATCTCTCTACAAAGGTTCCGTGTAAACTCAGCAGGCCTGGAAGCCCCACACAGCTTCTGTATGTAGGAAGATGGAGAGAGACCCTTCCGTTGTCAGAACTGTTTACACAGAGTGTTTGCTTCAGGCACCCCACTGCCCACCCCAGGGGTCCAACGGGGCTTGTACTGGCTGCCTAGGTCCCCAGCAATTTCTAAGTCATTCCACGAACAGTACCTTCTGCCATAGACGTCTCTCCCCCTGCCCAGCCTAAGGGCTTTTTATTCATTTATAGCTATTTTTCCTGCCAGAAAATAGTGGCCCAGAGCTTGGCTGCCAGCCTCTGCTGACCTTACTCAGACACCCATACCAGGCTCTTCTCTCATCTCCCCGTACTCTCTACTGGGGGCTCCAGCTGGGTGTGCCTGTGTACACGTGAGTTAGGGCAGGGTTTGCAGGCTTCTGCAGTGTGGGGAAAGGCGAGGCGAGGCGAAGAGGGCCAGCATGCGCACACTTTCCATACTGTCCACTTCGCTGGTCCTTACTGCAGACTGAAAGCTGACACAGGGACATCCCCATTTCACAGCGGAGGGTACGGAGGTGCAGGATGCAGGTCTGCCTAGGTCAGGAAACAGAGGACTGTGCTCCTATCCTGGACAGCGACAGGCTGGAGCTTTAGACCACAGCCCCGTGTCCTTGGGGCGGGAAGACAAATAATGGTCCAGGCAGCATACCTCCCGAGGCTTCTCTTCCCTGTGCCCTGGAAGGTTGTCCGTGGATGTTGGTGTCCTTCTCCTGCTTTGCTCTGTATGTGATGAACAGTCAGCACATGTGTATGCAGGTGCACACACAGTGCACATGCATGTGGAAGTTAGCAGAAGACTTTGGGTGTCCTCCCTGTCACTCTTTGCCTCATAACCTTGGCACAGGGTGTCTCCCTGGACTGGAAGTTCACCATTTCAGCCAGCCTAGCCAGATAGCAAGTTCTTGGGGGTCTGTCTGACTCCATGCTGGGGTCACAAGCATGCACAAGGGCGTTAAGCTTCTTACACAGGTGCTAAGGATTCAAACTCAGGTCGTCTGCTTGCAGAGCAAGCGCTATTGCCCACTGAACTGTCTCCCCAGCCTCTTCCTTTCATCTTCTCATGGGACAGACAGACTGGATGAGGGTCCCCAGAGCAGCCTCAGTTTTAGCTGGTAACCTATGAAAAGGTATCTCCAAATGCACTAATCCTGAGGTTTGGGGTTGGAGCGTCAGCTTGCAGTTTTGTGGGGCACAGCTCAACCAACACAGCTCTCCCCACTTCCAACCCATCTGGACAAAACCACCCCCAGCTTCAGCCTCTCCATTTTTCACAGACTAAATATCAAAACTGTCTGCGTGCTTCATACACTGTGCATTGTGCCAAGCATGTCACGCCCATATGCCTCTGGCTTTCAGGGACAGTGGTGAACACACTCTAACCTAGGAGCGTCCACACTCATTGTTTCTGTTCCCTGGGTAGGGGTCTCTTGTGCTGGGAGATGGGCCAGCTCAGGCTCAAAGGGCTCAACTCAAAGGTGCTTAGGAGTCCTGGCCCCATACAGCCTCACTCCAGCCCTTCCTATGCCAAGCCCCTATGTGCTGCCAAGTCTCACTGTCTGGGTCAGATTCTGAATCCTCTATCCACAGAGCCCTGGGACATCCTACTTGGCCCCGTGAGAGGACCATTACAGTTAGTGTTTGTGGAAAGGGGAAGTGGAGAGCAGTAAACACTGTGGCCTCTCCGCCTAGGGACGTAGGGTTGGCATCCTGGGAGATGGACATCAGTTGGGCAAGCGTAAGCAGGAAGGCCATCAGCCAGGAGCCACTTGGCGTTTGTGCCGCAGGGGACAGCTGCAGACTGGACAGTGCCCAGGTGCTGATGATGCTGGGCTTGAAGGCCAGGAAGGAACAAAGTATGGGGACAGACAGACCAAGCTGAGAGAGACAGAGCAAGAACAGAAAGCCAGGCTGGGTGTGAAGCTGGAGAGGACAAACATTTGCCCAAGGCTTTTGGGGACCCTTCAAGATGCACCTGCCCTGCTTTCCCCTCCCTGACCCACATGGGCAGAAGAGAAAGGGACCTCTACCCTTGCCAGAGAGACTGCAAACCAGACAGTGTGGCTCTGTGGTATGCCAAGGGCGAAATTCAGTCTCACTCAGTGACCACAGTGGAATGGATGCAGCCAGCCAGGCATGGATTCCTGCTCCCTCCAAAGTGTCCTGTGTTCTTGGGACTCCACAGAAAGCCCATTCCATCCGCAGAAGCCACAAGAATCTCAGCAAGCCCTGCGAGCCCCTGATGCCTAGCTCTGGGGTGGCAAGCCAGTTCCCACTGACTCCACAGTGCAAAATATAGCTTCAAGGCCATCTGCTCTCTGACCCGCCAGCTCAGCGAGGCTGCTGCTGCAGGATACCATCTAGACCATACATGAGGATGTGCATGTAGCTGCGTTTCCATAAAACTTTATTTACCCGAATACGTCTGGCCTCAGCTGAGATGGCCGCTGCTGGCGGAGCTGACCATGGTGCTTAAGCCTGCCCAACTGTAGAGTGAAGGACCCTGGGTTGCCATGGGAACCTGGTCACCAGCCCAGCAGCCTAGGGGAAAGCTCTCCTGCTCTTGGTGGCCTGTGGTGCTGGCAGACTTCTAGGGACAATGCTTCCAGAGATGGGGAGAGCCAGGCAGGGCATCTGTTCTAATGCAGGATCTAGGGAGGTCACTGTGGAAAAGGTGAGATCATCATCTTGGCAAATGAAGTGATTGATGGTTAGGGTAACTTCAGTGGAGTCCCCAAACTGGACTGAAACCTAGGGTCAATGGCTAAGATAAAATTTATTTCACGCATAACCTCTTTGTACCTCAGATGACTGTGCCCCAGACCCCTGAAAAATATCCCAGAGTCCGACAAAGGAGCTAAATGTTCTCCCTCCTATGAAACTTCCCTTTATCCCCCATATTCTCAGACATCAGGACAGAGGCTAAGAAACTCCAAGTCCTGAATGGGGGACTCGCCATCTGAGTGATCCAAGCCCAGGAAGTCCAGGGGCCTCTAGACAGCCCCTGCTGGAAATCCCCGAGGAGATGGGCTGCTCTGTGCCTGCAGCTGCTGAATCGGCACCAAAACCTTGGCCCGAAACCCGAGCACTGTGGCTGGCCATGAAGAGACACTCAGGCAGGAGGCAGAAACAGCTCTGTCCCCTCCACCATGTGGATGTGGGACATCCAGAGACCCTGTGTCCAGGGACAGAGGAGTGGGAAGTTGCCCAGCTCTGGAGCCTTCAGGGTTTGTATGGCCCACCTGCCACTTAAGAGTCCCCTGAAGCTTGCTGTGTCTCCTCATGTTGTACCCACTCTCTTCAGACTGTTGGTCGTTCCCTGTTCTTGCTCCTAAGGATCATGGTCCTTCTTTCCACCTGCCTCATCTTCACCCTGAGTGTCCCCTGCCCTGAGCTCCGGCCCTCCTGGTCTCTCTGCTTCTGTGGTATGACATTATCATTCCATAATATTCTGAAATATACGTGGAGTTGGCTGAATGCAGACAAAATTGCACCATTTACTGCATGAATATTTCATGCTGGCTTTGCTCCGAGGTATCCGTCTGATGGAGTGGAGACTGCTGCCCTGGCCCTCCCTGCCCACTGGCTTCCTGCCCAACAGCCAGCAGTGCCTAGCCCTTTTGCTGGCTAAGGCTGTCCAAGGAGAGGGGGAAGGAAACACGTGTTGAGAAGTTAAAGGGCCCTTTGAGGTTGGGGGCAGGTTGTGGTGGGCTCTGGGCTGCTCCCTAGCAACAGCAACCCCACTTGGTGGCTTTGGTGATCAGAAAATTGTCTCTCTAAGGCAGAGAACAGGAAAGGTAGGGATCACCAGCCCTAATCATCTGCTTCCCATAAGTCCAAAGCAGGAGCTACTACTATGTAGAGGGTCTCCAAGCAGAGATACCCATAGCCGCCTGCCTTGCAAACCCCTCAGATGCCCGACCCAGCATCAGCATCCTTCCCTAGACTCTAAGGCCAGGTTTCCTGCATCAGGACCTCCAAGAGTGGAGGAATTCTAGGGTCAGAAGGACACTGGGAGTAAATAGGAGACCTGGGAAAGATGTAGGGACAGTGGCCCATCTGCACCTACGTGCCTGTGTGTGCACCAACATAGAGCTTATGCTTGATCAGGAGAAGATCCAGTACCGCCCCTGAGCCCTCTGAGAGATTCTTCCTTGTAGAACCTCTGACCACTGTCCAGGAGGCTGTAGCAGCAAGGACAGGTGGGTAGACCTGTGCCAGTAATGATGAGCACTGAGGACCGTGGTGTAGCCTGCTAATGCCACTGCAGTCTCCTAACCATGCGGGGACAGGCAGGGTGAACTCACTCTGAGGGAGGCCCAGGGTCAATCCTGGCTGGACACCCACATGCTCAGTCAGAGTGTGGCAATAAGGCAGCATCCTCTCTCAGTGCACCCTAGGCCAGACCTCCTCAGCCGAGTCTTGAGCCCTTCAATACAGCTCTTTGGTTTTCCCTGCCCACCTGTCTCACTACCCTCCCATTTATTGAATATCTACTACATCCCAGGCACCGTGATGTGGCAGGGAAGGAGAGAAACATGGTCCCTGCCCTCATGTCTATCACCTCCTGGGACATGGGGATGAACAAAGTAAGAAAATGTTTGCTGGTTAGCCTCAGTGATGAAGATACAGGGGCTAAAGATAATGCTAGCTTCAGACAGGGGTCTTGGAGAACAGCTCTGAGGTGACAGTGCACGTGTGTGTGTGTGTTTGTGTGTGTATGTGTGCGTGTGTTGTGTGCACATGTGTGTATGCACACAGGTGTGTGTGTTTGTGTGCATGTGTGTGTATGTGTGTGTTGTATGCACACAGATGCATGTGTATGGGGTGTGTATGTATGTGTATGATGGATGCACACAGGTGCATGTATGTGTGCATGTTGGGTGTATGCACACAGTGCAGGGGTAGATGCCCACGGGTATGTGCACCTCTGTATCGGTCCCTGTCACTCTCCACCTTATTCCCTCAGGTAGGTCTCTCACAGACCTACAACTGAGCGAACAGCCAGCATATCCTGGCACTCTTGCTGCCTCTGCCCGCCCCCATGCCCACCCAGCACCGGTATTACCGCCCTATGTAGCCTTTCATGTGGTTTCCAGGCGCTCACACTTGTGCAGCAAGGCGTTCTTACCAACTGGTCTCCCCGGGGAACTCTTGGGCAAGGCCAAGGGGACCAGTACAGTAGACACAGGGAAGAGCATATCCAAAGGGTTTGGGGCAGATGGAACTGAGGCTGGTTGAGTTCTGCAGCCTGCGGGCACGATGGCGACTTTTCTTCAAAGTGAGGAAAATCATGAGGCAGGTTAGGGAGAGGAGATCCTGTCTAAATGTGCTGCCCGTCTTCCTGGCTGCTGAGGAGCCTCGGCCAAACTGGCCTTCCCAAGACAGCCGAGGTCAGCTGTTGTCACTGAAACAGGAAGTGGCCATGTTGTGTGCAGACAAGCAGCCTGAGATCAGGCCTGGGCAAGGGTGCAGCTCGAGGGGGGCTGGGCAGCACCAACTGGTGACACCTCTCCTCCATCCCAGCCAGGTAAAAATGTCTGATCCAAGGTGCAAGGGTGGAGACCTGGTGCTGAAGTCTGGGCTGTGGGGTCGCACTGGCTTCGTTTTCTTTTCTAGTCACTTCTGTGTGTGTACTGTCCGTGTGTGTGTGTGTGTCTGTTGTCCGTGTAGACGGTCAGGACTGAAAGGAAGGAGAAAGCAAGGAGCCAGAGTGCCAAGCCTGTTATCTTAGCTCCGAGGGAGGCTGAGGCAGAAGGATCACAAATCAAGGCCAGGATGGGCCTGCCTCAGAATAAAAAGTTAAAAGTGGCAGGAAGGAGCGGGTGTGGAGCTACAATTCAGCAGTACAGCGCTTGCAAATACAAGGCTGTGAGTTCAATCCCCCGGAAAGACTGTCAGCAGGGAAGAAGGCAGGAGTGTGGAAGGACAAGCATTTGGGTGGTGAAGCACCAACACTGGGTAGAAATTGTGGGAGCCAGACATTCTGGCTGCTGGGTATCCTGGAGCAACTCTTGGCGTCTCTGGACTCTTAAGCAAAGTCAGTTCTCGAGTACCTGTGTGCTTTAACCTCAGCCACTGTTCTGATAACCCCAACCCCACCTGAAGGCTCATCTCTGTGGCTCTACTTCCCCTATCCCCCCGCAGTCCAGGATTTGGATCTACAGGTCTGCATCATGGAAAGCCTGTGAGACAGAGTCAGGCAAGGCCAAAGCTAGCCTTGTAAAAGGCAAGGCAAGATGGCAGCAGTGGGCGAAGCTGCTCCCTGCCTTGCAGAAGGAAAGCCAGTGTGTAGAAGCCCAGACACCCGCAGGCCTTCCCTGACCCGGCTCCGGGGAAGCACTGCAGTAGAGCCAGCCCACTTATAGTGAGGAGAGGAAGAGGGGACCCAGAGGCAGGGCCAGCCTGTCCTGGTGTGGAAGCAGTCAGAGCCTCCGGAGCGCGAGTACAGGCTCCACTCCTTCTCCATCTCCATCCCTTGCCGTTTTGCTCCGGTCATCCCATGCCGTTGCTTCTGCCATGCCCTCTGCAGCATCTGCCTCCCGTCTCTCTTGTAGCCTGATCGTCCTTCTCTATCCTCTCCATTCGCCTCTATGATCCCTCAGCCTCTCCCAGCTCTCTGATCTCTGTCCCACTGTGCAAAGTGCAGAAGATGATACCGGGCCCTTGGGGCAATGACATGGCAGAGTAGAGGTGCTCACACGATGGGCACACTCTCCCTCAGTTGATCCTGCACCCGGCTGGACAGGGCCCTGGGCCATGGCCTCCCTAGAAGAGCTACTCCCAGCCTGCTTCTGCGGCTCTCACGGTCCAGCGTCTCCTTGGTAGCTGCCTGGTGCGGTATGGTGGTTTATCTGGAAGGCGGCGCCACGTTTGCTGAACCGAATCAGTGGTTTCTCTCGGTGTCACACTGTAGCAAGCAGGACATGGCTGCCAGCCCTGCAGAGGTGGTGGCCTCCGGAGTTTGCCCTACCCCCACCTCCGACCCTTCTACTCTGGACTCTTGCCCATCAGGGTGTCTGGGCTGGCTGGTGTAAATTTGGGTCAGGGTCCTCTGGTCCCCAGTGCTGTGTCACCTGACTCCCCATCTCTCTCTGTCTCCCTGTGAAATGGAGGGGAAGGCTATAAGAACCCACCGAACCCCCTCCTTTTCATCTCCCTTTCCAGGGCCCCTCCCAGACCACTGCCTGTGTGTCTTGGTCCAGCTTCTCCCCAGAGCCTTGCTGGCCCCTGCCCTAGGATGGCAGCTAGGACTGACTATCCGCCCTGGGATGGCAGCTAGGACTGCCTGCCCACTCTGGGGTGGCAGCTAGGAATGACCGCCCACCCTGGGGTGGCAGCTAGGACTGACCGCCTGTCCTGGGATTGCCAAGGAGATGGGAATGGGGAAAGATGAGTCTGGCCACCTTGCACCTCCAGAAATGACTAAGTCATTGCCAACCCTCTTACTGCTCTTCCTGGTCTTCAGAGCTGGCCTGGCCACCCAGAAGGGGCAGTCACTTGACTACCTCTCGTCCTGAGAGATGGGAACAGAGCTATCAGGGTGCTGCAGGAGCACAGGAAGAGTCATTTGGGCTGGAGAAGCCAGTCAGAAGGAGTGCAGACACACATCATCTGGGGCTTGGCTACCCTGGGAGCCCAGGCCATAGAGTGGAGCCGTACTGTTTCAACCACCTGGGCCATGCCAGCTTCTCCCTTCTCCCACTCACCCACTCGAGCTCTCTATCTGACCACCCTGGCCTGGGAAGAACTCAGCCTTCGGCCTCCTCTTGAATCTCCTTCCCAAGCTTCCTCACAACCTGCCCCAGCCTCGCCCAGAGAGACTGGAACCTAGAGGACACAACTATCCCCTCTACCCCTTGATACAGGATGCCCTACCCTGACAGACCTACCTCAGACACCAGCCAGAACCTCATGCCCGGGGGGCAGGCAAGCTGTGGAAACTGCCTTCCACTGTGACCGGTGACCAGCCACCACTATCAGACATCTGCCTCTGTTGTGACCACAAGTTCCAACCTGGCTGTCCCTCTGCCAAGGACTCCTGTTCCAAGATCCTCCTCCAGATTCCTCCAACTAAATCTACCCCACCTACCCTAGCACTTAACCTGTGCCCTAGGTAGGCACAGAGAGTCTGCCATACCTTTCCCCAGTCCGCAGAGAGGAAGCTACGCCCACCTCTGTCCTTGTCCCCTGTTTATTCACCACACCTGAGGTGCGGCTACCACCCTGCCCCAATCTCCAGGGGCTATAATAGAACCCCTTTGTCCCGCTCCAGAGTCAGAGATCAGTGTCTGATGGGGGAGAAGGCTTGACAAAGATCGGATGACTATGCAGGTCACCCCTAGTCTTCCGGAACCACCGCTCCTCAGGCTGTCAGCTCTGAAGATGACCTGAGGGTGGAATTTTCCACAGATGTCCCAAGCCATGCTTCCCAGTGTCATGCCTCACTGCCCAAGGCACTTCCATGTGGCTAGCCCAAGTCTCTCCTGCTGTAAACTAAGTTCCTGCCCTGGCCTCTAGTTCCTTCAGGACAAGGAAACCACTTTTGGACTGGGGTGGAGGGCGAAGTGGGGGGTGTTCCTCTCCCGCCATCCTGCAGGCGCATGCTTCCCAGATCCCTGCAGCTGCATCGTGCCAGAGAAGGGTCATGAGACACTGCCTCCCATGCTCTACTAATCCCCAGATGAATGCCCGGCACCTTCCAGGGAGCTGGCTAATTTGGAAACACCGTCTCCAATGTAACCCGGCAATAAGGCAGCCCACACATTTTCCCCAGCAGCTGGCTGGTGTGGCTTCCTGGGAGGTCCCCGCCATCTTGAGCTTCAGGGTGCCCTGTCATTGTTTGGTAACAGCCCCGGAGCCAGGGTTTGGAGTCCACCCAATTGAAACCCCACAGGGCAAGGTTTTGTTGTTAGGGGTTTCTGAATGGATTTCTTTCCCAGACCTTTGAAGTTGCTATGGAAAGCCCCAGACTTTCCCCTGTTGCTCTCAGGAACCCACTGAGCCTAGAAGGCTGGTCTCAGCCTTTCCATCCTCAGGACTCAGGCCTTCTTGGATCCCTGGAGGCTGCAGGAGCCTGGTGAAGAAGGCTGTCGCCTGCCTCTGCAATCCCCGAAGTCTGAACTGGGGACAGAGCCTTCTGACCGGGTCAGGAGGTGTAATGAACACCTCCCCAAGATGGCCCTGAAGTTGGGTCTCATTTTATGTCATATGCAGTCACATAAGGAGAGGCTCCATTATCAGCCTTGGTTTAGGATCAGAAGGTTGAAGTCAGAGAGAGCTGTTGGCCTGTGGGCTCTTGGGGACTGTGGGGATGCCAGGGCAGACAGAGGATCTGAGCCCTGCTCTTGGCTGTGGGGTCAGTGGAGTTCGCACACACCCTCCCTTTGCCTGTCTCCTCTGCCATAGCTCAGGAATCAGCATGAGCTCCTAGATCATCTGGATGTGGACCCGCCTGCAAACACGAAGAGCTGAGTTTCTGAGAGCCTGGAGTTGTAAGTAGCTGGGGCTTGGCGAGAATCACTGGTAGCTCAGGACATGGCACTTCCAAACATGCCATGGCAGGGAGTGTTAGCCAGCACCGTCTCAAGACCCTGGAGTCTCACCTAATGCATGTTGACACCTGCTAGGCACCTGTCTCTTGGTTCTCCAGGGCTCCCGTGGATGAGCAGGTGAGCCTGGGTACAGCCTGGAGGCGTGAGAACCAGTGGAACACAAGCCAGACTGGCTCCCTGTGCTCTGGTCGGGCTCACTGGTCATGTCTGGGTCACCCCAGAGCCCCGGCGTCCAGGCCACACCTGCCCCGCACCCGCTCTCCCACTGTGTCCACGCTCCACCCCGACCTCAGACGGTGTTCGTGGGGCTGTACCGCAGCCGTGGCTGCTTTGTATGGATGGTGCGGCATTTTGGGTAATGAAATATTCACAGGTCAGTGATTCCTTGAGAAATGATGGGGATCAGTCAATTCCTTTTCAGGGAGTAATTTTCTTCCCCTTCATAGCCTCTGTTTCATGTTGACAGCCATTAGCATTGAGAGAGAGGCTGGATCGAAGGCGCTTGTCAGAGTCGGGGACGAGCTGCCGTGTCTTGTCACAGCCAGTGGGGTTGGGGTGTGGGACACAGACACACATGTGTGAGGGTGACAGGCTCAGTACGGACAGCTGGTGCCCTCCTGGGCTTGCTCTGTCCTGGACTGTGCTGAGGGGCCCCACGAAGTTTTCACATGAAAAGTGGGGCTCCACCTCCTTAGGGACACTCTTCTGTGTGCCCCCACAATGACAGAGACCTACCCAGGCACCCCTGCTCTACAACCTAGAAGAGTCCCCAAAAGGTCAGAATGCCAGGTGAAGGAATGACCAACCACTTGCAGGCTTTGAAGGTGACAGTTGTCTGTCTTCTGTGAGCCTCAGTTTCTCCTTCTGTAAATGGGATGCTTCGGTCGGCTGTGAGTCATGAATTCACCTAAGACCCTGCAGAGGGAGACAGAAGTAATTTGCTTCCTTCCTGGAAGACCATATACCACCCTGCAGCCCAGAGCCAATATGTCCTCATTTGTCCTCAACCCATGGAACAAGGCAGGCCATCTGGGGCCATTGGCTTAGGCCATCTTGCTTCTGAGATGAATGAAGAAGACAGTAAATAAAATGAGCATCCTTGCGGTTGCACAGTGCCAGCATCAGTATCACAGTGTCCCAGTGCTGTGCAGTGGGCCCTGAACCTAGGCTAGACTTGATCCTAGCACAACCAGTGGCCTATCTCGTGTTAAACATCAGGAGTGAAGGATGCAGCTTTGCAATGCCTGAGAACCAGCAGGAGGCCCAGGCTTTGTTTTATCAAAGCCAGAGGGGACATCATGCCCACTGCCAGGCGGCAGGTTCTCCCACTCTGCTGTGGCATTTGCCCACCCACTCCCTTCCTGTGAGTTGAGCCTGAAGCTGA
Organism: Ellobius talpinus; assembly: GCA_001685095.1. Lineage (NCBI taxonomy): Eukaryota > Metazoa > Chordata > Mammalia > Rodentia > Cricetidae > Ellobius > Ellobius talpinus. The sequence continues at coordinate 14,114 of LOJH01034075.1, forward strand.
GGGCCACCATCTTCCTGTCAAAGCCTCTATGAATGGCAGGATCCCAACTTGCAGCCAGATGAGATGCAAGCCACAGGGTACAGGCCTGCTGTGGATGGGCTTTGGGTCTGTTATGGAGGCTACAGACCTGCTCAAGCGAGACCAAGACTTGAGGGTCACTGCAGCATGTGGCCTTGTCCTTGTGCCGAGGTACCCATCAGTGTGTGGCCCACGTCTCACACAAATCAGCTAGGAACCAAATGGCTTTTTCTTGGAAGCAGGGTGCCATACAAGGTCTAGGCCCATGCCGTTAACTATAACAAGAGGATTCAAAGTCTATCCCAGCCTGGATATCAAGCCACTTACCCTCTCTGAAAAGGGGACTGGCCTTCACTGAGCTCACCTTGCCTGTGGTTAGCAGGGAACCAACCCAGCACAAACCGTATGGCCAGGAACTAAGGAAATGAGTTCTCAGCCTCGCAGCAGGCAGTTTCCCCCAGAGGACATTTGGAGATTTAAACACAGGATACCCCTGGTGTCTGTCTCAGGGAGCTGGCATGCTACCCATCTTCCTGCAGGATCCCATGCTGGTATTACTGCAGGCATCAATCCACATCCCCTGTCATTTGTTCACTGAGCAAAGTGTCAGCTGACCCGGGATGACTGGTCTTAGCTATAGGGACCTAAACAGGCATCTGGTAGCCAGAACTAGCCCAAGCGACTGGTGAGGACACCAACAGACTACCCTGAGCCTAGGAGACCCTCCCCCATCCTATGGCATCCAGGGCCAATGTGAAGCAGGAACCAGGCTGGGGCTAGCAGCAGCAGGCTTTCCTCACCAGGAGCCCCCTGTCTCCGCTTTTAAGCAGCTTCTAAGAGTCCCTGTTCTGCTGGTATGGTGGCGCACGCCCTTAATCCCAGCACTCAAGAGGCAGAGGCAGGCAGATCTCTGTGAGTTTGAGGCCAGCCTGGTCTAAATGGTGAGTTCTAGGACAGCCAGGGCTACATAGTGAGACCCTGTATAAAAAGAAAAATGGGGATGGTGTTCCAAAGTTCTTCCACACACAGCCCTCTCTCACCAATGACAGCAGACCTTCTGGAATGAGAATCAACATTTTAAATCTTCAGAGGTGATTTCAATATATGGCCACATTTGAGACCCTCCATAAATGAATAAGTATGAGGTTCCCCAGCCTGTGTGAAGAGCAGATGGTTAGCTGGCCCCGTACCACTAAATCAGAACTCCCGTGAGCCCTCAAGGAAGGTGTGGACACATGGGTGTGAGCCACACAGGCTTCTATACCGTGGCCCCATGGAACTCAATGACTACAGGACAGAATTTGCCAAACAGATTCAGCCTTGGGCCTCCTTGAGCCCTGTTCTTGGCATCAGTTGGTTCTGTGACTCAGGACATGTGGTACTGAGGCCCAGCTATGGCTCAGTGATGGTCCCTACCAAGAACACCTCCTTTCCAGAGCATTATTGGGGATTCTTATCACCTAGCTCAGATGGGAGCCAACTGTATGTCTGCAAGCTCAGGTAGGCACGTCTCCTTAGACTCGGGGCCTGGTGACAGAGGACAGTGGCTTGTCTTCTGAGTCAGCCCTTGGGACGGGGCTTTGCTTTCTACTTCCCAAGGGAAAGATATTTGAGGACTTGCTGGACCTTGTGATGGGTACCTCACTCACTCTCACCCTCCACAGCGTCCCGGCAGTATCTACCATTTTTAATGAGATGGTTGGGACAGGTCGGTCTGGTCTTCAGGTGTCCCTGGACTGCACTGACAGCAGGGTCCCTCTGCCGATTGATCTCTGAGTGACTGAGAGAGCCAGACTGAAGACGGAAGCCAGGCTACTGGCTGCCACAGCCCATCCCTCACTTATACATAAGGGCTGCCTCCAGGGAGACCCCTGGGCCTCTTTGTGGCCAGTACCTAACCTGCTCTTTTGTTGTTGTTGTTGTTTATTATGTATAGAATATTCTGTCTGTGTGTATGACTGCAGGCCAGAAGAGGGCGCCAGACCTCATTNCCTTTGGAAGAGCAGGCAATGCTCTTAACCTCTGAGTCATCTCTCCAGCCCCCCTAACCTGCTCTTACATCACTCACCCCTGCAGGGATGCTATGGGCTGAGCTGGCCGTGGGGCACCTTCTGGTCTCCCAGGCGTCCCCTTGTGCACCATCTTCAAGTGGAAGAATAGGAATCTATGCAGATGTCATGCAGTTAATAGGATTGGGGTGCTCAGGAGGAGCTCACCCTTCATAGGGTGTCCCAGCACGAGCAAGGCAATCATGTTGGGGTCCTCAAACGCTGAAAATGAGAACTGGCATTTGGTGAGTGAGTGCCTTTTGCCAGTGGAATCTGTGAGTACCACCAGCCTTTCCACAGGAGTCTGCCTGGCCCTCGGGTGCAGAGCAGTGTCCTGGCAGGCTTGGGTGGGGCAAAGACATCCCCTAAGTCCACACCTCTGAGGAGGCTCTCTGCATGGTGTCACATCAGTTCGTGGCTCATATGTGGCCATGGCAAAGGTAGCACTACTAGGAAGGAGCCCCATCTCTGATGCCCCCTGAAGGTGACATTGCATCTGTAGAGACCTTGTGCTATAGGTAAGCCCACCCAGGAGCTGGAAGCAGAGTGGGTAGAGCTCAAAGAATCCAGGGTATGTGTCTGAGGGAAACAAAAGACCCTCCTGAAACTAAAGACCAAAGTTCGACCTGTGCAGCCTCCCCCAAGCCAACAAGCTGATGTTACCCAACAGGCTGGATCATGACTGCCTCTGAACGGGGCTCTTTGTGCAGGCAGCAGACGCTGGTGGTAAGGACCATGGTGGGGCTGCCCATCCCCAATGGTAAAACTCTCCAGTGTAGGCATACCCGCATTCTGATGGGGCACTACACGTCTCTTGACAGCTGTTCCCATTAGAAGGCAAAGGGTTGGTCTTAGTGGTAGAGTGTTTGCCTACACGGGCGTTCCTGGGTTCAAGTCCACGTACCATAAAAATAAGAGTCAGGCATCAAGGATCTTGTTCTTCCTTTGTGGATCCAGCCCTGGGAGGTGAGGATGATTTACCTCACGTGGGCAGAGCAGAAAGGTCATGCCAGCTCTTCGTCCTCCAGTGTCCCCTCACTGCCTGAGGCTTCCCTCATTAATGGTCTGTCCAAGATGCAGACAGTGTGGGACACAGGAGGGAACATGTGCAGAGGTGTGGGAACTGGGCTGGCAGAGTGGAGTGGCCCCCAAACCCCCTCTAAGTCAAGTCATCCACTGGCCAGCGCTTCCCTCCCCCGTCCGTACACACCAAGGCTGGTCTCTAGGGGCACCATTGCTTGCAGTTTCATTACTGCCCAGGAGGTGGCGCTCTACTGGGTGAGCCAGTCCTGCTGGGGTCAGCAGGAAGGGGAGGGGTTGGTCATGCAAGGCAGGGCAGCTCAGAGTAGAAACTTCCATTAGTGTGCAGTGAAGGGCAGCGGGGCCTGTTCAAAGAATACATTCAATTAAAAATTGATTTTTTTTTCAGTTTGATCTCAATCTTAATGAGCCACATTCAAGTCCTATCCGCCCCTCTGGGCAGAGCTGCCCTCCCCCTACAGCTGGCCCCTGTACACTCCTGGGCCGACTGCCCACCTGGGGATGGATGATATAGTGAGGGTCCTGAAGCTGGCTGAGGTAGGGAGGGGTGTAATTACAAATGAGGCACACGGGGGAGGGGGTTAAATGAAAGTGTCAAAGCAGCGAATCGTATTTTTATTTACAGCGAAAGGTGTGTTTTTAGCATGGCCCTGGTTAAAAATGGCAGTGTTTAATTTCCCTTGATCTAGACTGTATTTCAAAAGCATCATAGGGTGAGATCAGCTCAATTTTCCTTCCTTAACCTTCAAACTCAAAGGCACTGGAAAGCCCCTAGGTAGTCCACAGCCTCAGCTCTCCCTCAAACTCTCCACTCCTCCTTCTCCCTCGAGATCTGGGAGCTCCCCAGAGCGACCAGATACAGAACAGTTATCAAAACGCCCTTTCTAGGTACCTGCCATCTGGTCATCTACAGCAACACACCCAGTCTGCATACTGCTGTGTGTGCGTGTGTGTGTGTGTGTGTGTGTGTGTGTGTGTGTGTGTGTGTGT
>LOJH01034075.1:18270-30795 GCA_001685095.1 Ellobius talpinus
GTGTGTGTGTGTGTGTGTGTGTGTGTGTGTGTGTGTGTGTGTGTTGGGGGTTGGTATAATGCCTGCTTTGCCTGTTCAGAAATTGCCTCAGAGGAAAGCGTCTGGCCAGGGAATCCCCAGCACTCAGACCCACCTGACTCTGGCTGTGACTTCTGGACACCTGCATGACCATCCCTGTCCCAGACATCTGCCTCTCACCAGATGATTTGCTACTTGATCTCAAGCACCCTGCCCACCTTCGCCAAGCCAAAGGAAAGAGAAATTGGGCCCTTGAACCTTGTTATGGAGTTAGTCTCTGAGTTAGTTACCTAGGAGAGACCCCCGAAGACCCCCCAGGCAGGTTCTCTGCCTCTGACCCTTCTGTGGCCCTCTTTCTTCTCCAGATAACTCTCAGAATCGATAAAGCTCCCTGTCTGGTTGCCAGCTGAGCTCCCTTCACTTCAACTTCCAGGCCTAGTTACTAAAGGAATAAAATGGCCCATTCTCTTGCCATATTCTAGTAAGACCAAGTCTTGCTCCATTATCCCTAGTACGCCCCACTTTGGGACACTCAGGTGCACCTCCATCACCACCACCCTGGAGTCATGACCTCACTTTTGCCTGCATCCATGGCAACTGAGAGCCACAATGTATCCCTCATCACCTGCCTGCATCCATGGATGCTGAGAGACACAGTGTATCCCTCATCACCTGCCTGCATCCATGGCAACTGAGAGCCACATTGTGTCCCTCATCACCTGCCTGCATCTATGGCTACCGAGAGACACAATATGCCCCTCATGGCCCTAGGCCCCTCTCTAGTACGAAGCTTTGTCCACTTTGGTCTTCAGGAAATGGCCGTTACGTTTGGCCAGAATGTCCCCAGAAGATGGCCACACAATCCAAAGTTCCTTGATGCCTCCGTCCCTAGCTGTGTCCTGTGGCCCTCAATTCTTGGTAGGAATCACTGCCAGGCAGGGCCTGGGTCTTTTTTGTCACCCACCAAGGGCCTTCAGCATAATCTGATAGGGACCATTTGTCAGCCACAGCCAGGTGCCCTTTAAGGGATACACATGGCGTCCAGCTCCCTTGCCTCAAGGTGGTGTCTGCTGTGCCTTTGGCAAAAAGAAAAGCAATGCTGGGTAATGAAATGAGAGCATCAGGATGACAATGGATCTGCACTGTCAAACACCTCTTTACAGGCGACGTCTGTAACATTTAGGACATTTACAGGGACAGCACAGTGCAATTCCATAAGAATTCTGGCTGTGAACATGTGTGTGAAGGTGCACGCATGCGTGTGTATCTGTGTGTATGCGCAGGCATGTGAGTGAATGGGTGACTCTGTGTGTGTGTTTCTGAATGACCGCGTATGTGTGTGTGCTGCATTGCATGCATGTGTGCATCTGCATGCAGATGTGCTCACTCACGCAGGCACATGTGTATGCCAGCTGTTGCTACTCTGTCACTAAATCTGAAGCTCCCTTTTTGGCTAGAGAGGCGAGGTAGCAAGACCCCAGCATCCTCCTGTGTGCCCTGCTCTTCACGGCTGCAGTTACAGGCATGTACTGTTGTGTCCAGCTCTTATGTGGGTTTGGGGATCAAAACCCAGGTTCTTGTGCTTGCTGCCTTCTGAACCATCTTCCCAGCCAGGCCATGGATACTTTTCTAGAATTTCCCAGAAACTTGGAGTTCCGTAGCACAAGCTTTTAAGAAGTGCTGGTCCAGAGGGAAAGGGCTGTAGGATAAAGTTTGCCATGCATCCTGCGGGCTGTGGGAACTTAGTACTGTCCATATCTTTGAGCCTCAGTTTCCCTGTCTGCGAAAGCAAAGACTACAGCGTCGCCTGAACTACTGTGTACTCTGCAATCAACGTTGATGGAAGGGCCTGCGTGCTGCAGGTGCACTGGGTACTCAGCTCTCACTGTGTCTGGTCCCCAGGCAGCATTTGGAGACGTAGCTGGGTGGCTGGCCCCTTCAGGTGATGTATTTTGAGTGCTCCCTGAGGGGACACCATGTGTCTTCGCTGGGTTCACCAAAGCTTGATCTTGTCTTCTGCTGACCCTGGGCCCCCTTCAGGGGGAATAGAGGAAGGGAGTGGCCATAGACACAGAGATGAGCTCCTGACTGCCCTGTGTGAGAGGCATGGCTGTGGCTGAGTCCCATGACTCTCACGGACTGGGTTTCCTTGTCTTTGAAGTGAGGGCGGCAGCCATATGTTCCTCTCAGGAGCGGGGAGCAGTCTGGGGTGTACTAGGTAGGGAGTTTCTGGTAAGAGGGTGTATTGACACTCGAAGCTGGCAGCAACCAGGATCCTCGGGTAAGACTCCTATTAGGGTCCATCCGAAGCGGGTATGGATTGAGGCCTGGGAAGCAAACCAAGCTGAGCTCAAAGCCACCCCACTGCTTGGTTGTGGGGGAACTTTGAGACCTGGCTGTCTATTCTTGGTCTCAGTTTCCCCAGTGGCCTGTGGGGACACTGAGACCTATCTTGCATGGTTGAAGTCAGTGATATTTGCGTGGCCACAAGCTGGCTGCCCCTCTCACGTCACCACTGCAGAGAGGCCCTGTGACTGCTTCGTCTTCTCACAGTTGACTTCGGTGTTGGCTCCTGTTTCAGCCCTGTTTGAGGAAGGACACTGATACCCATTGCTTCTAATGAGCCCATTCCTGTCCTAAAGAGTTAACCCATCTGGTCCGTAGCCCAGTCTTGCCATGTGCCTGCTTGAAAGAAAGCTGGGCAGGAGCTGGGCAGGAGCATGCCCTCCTCCCTAGCCTTACAGCTGTGACTCCTAATGCCCACCTGGTCACCAGGAGATGCATGCAAAATTGAGAGCTCCTTGTCACTAGCCAAAGAGACACCATCATCCTTCCAGGCCCTGGAGCTCAGAGTAGGCACCTAGTCACAGCAGGGTGGCACCCACTGGGGCTAAAAAGCCACCAAGCAGGGCCATTTGGGTCTCAGTCACCTAAGTGTTGGAGTTTTACAGCAGGCTTTGTTCCCACTGGGATGATGCTGCCTGCTAATGTCAGTAACTTGTGGTTCCCTGGCTTGAGGCTACGCTGTGTGTCTGGGTCAGGGACATGGCAGAGTGTGAGTACCCGAACTGCCCTGGGAATTGAGTATGGACCTGAGGGTGGATGCTGGTTGGAGTGCACCTATATAAGACTGTTAATGTTTATTGTGGGTGGGAGTGGGTGGGAGCTGGTATAGGCGTGTCTGTGGGGCCCCAGGGGTGGGCACACATGCTGTATACATATGTGGCTTCAATGGGGCATACAAGTTGGGGTGAGAAGATGGGGATGTACATGAGTTCAAGAATGAGGCTGACCAGTAACAGAGCACACATTGTGTGTGCCATAGCGCACAGACACCTGTGCTCGGGAGTCAGTATACATGCATGCTGTGAGAGTGACCCGTTACCACCGTGTGTAAATATCTTGCTAACACTTGTTGTTACTGCAGAGGGGCCTCTGCCTGTGCATGCCCTGAAGCAGGGCTGGGGCCTGCTCACTGTGAGAAGAGGCTCTCAGCACAGGCCTCTCATGCCACAGCTAAACTTCCCTTGGGCACGAGCACGCGTGTGCCTGGCATGTGACTGAGGCAGGGCATGTGGGAGGGTGTCTAGGATGTGCCCCATCGGTGTGCGCCAGCATGCATGTGCACATGGCTTCTGGAGAGAAAATGTGGAAAAATGGAGTTGTCAGCCCCGAGTTGACAGGCACAGTCAGCAAAGTGCAGCGTCGGCAGGAACGGCCGCCGCTCCCTCAATTACCCGGGAGGAAATGGCCCCACTTTGTGCTGAGGAGGCAGTGTGGCTGGGATAAAGCAAGTGGAGCAGGCCCCAAAACTTCATTAATTAAAGAACCTCATTAATGAGGGACATTTAATCAGCTGCAGATTAGATTCACACTCGTCTCTTCATGGGCCAGGAGCCTACAGGAAAAGAACCGTTGCCTTCCTCCGTGCCTCTTGCACTGGGGGCCCAGGCTTCTGTCTGTGAAGAAAGGAGGTGCCTGGGCCTCCTGTGACCTAGAAGTTTCTGGGGTAGTAGAAAGGTAAAGGGCAGGTACACTTGGTGGGAAGGAGGATGTGTGGCACAAGGCCTGTGTTCGGGAGCACTGAAGTGTGTTCAGACAAGGAGGCGTACATGCGTTCAAATGATGCAATTGTGCATGTACATGTGTGTGTACATGCGTGTGTGCATGCATGTGTGTATACGTGCTTGTGTGAAGGGGGATGTGAGGACTACCGGGGTCAGCAGTTCTGAGGGGGTTGCCCCACCCTCCACCTACCGGCTTCAGGGAATGTTCAGTGTGAGCCCTCGTGTGTGTCTAACACGGAGCCTCGTGTGGGCCTCACTGGGGTTCCGAGCAGAGCACAGGCACCACAGGTGAACAGAATGAGGCGCTGGGCCCCCGCTACACCAGGGAAGTCTGACGGTGCAGAGCTTGGAAGTGCACGGCTGAAGGGCCGACCCCGAGTCTCCCGGGAAGGATCTTGTTTATCAGTGTGTGTGTTGACCTGCCTTCTGTCACTGTGACAGGAATGCCCAAGACAAATAACTTCAGTGGATAAATTTGTTTTCGGCTCATGGCTTCTGAGGTAGTTTTGGAGCCTAGAATGAGGCAGACAGTGTGGTGGGAAGCGCGGGTGTCTGGTAAAGCTGCTCACCCTGTGGTATCTGGGGAGAAAGGAGAGAGGGAAGAAGCCCTCTGCCTCCCCCGTGGTTTGCCCCCAGTGCCCTAACTTCCTTTCACTAGGCCCCACCTTCCACCACCTAAGCTCCATGAGCTGACACCCAAGCCCTCAACACATGGACGCAAAGCGACATTGCAGACTCGGACTGTGTCCGTGTAGAGGCTCATCCACTTGGCTCCAGACGGTGACGGCACAGGCCTTCCCTATGGCAGCCGCCTCCTGGGAATCACTGGCCCTGTTCACAGGGACAGAGCTGCTCTGGAGGAGAGCAGATTTAGATGATCCCAGCCCCCCAGGGTCTCTGCCCCGCCTGCCTGCCTGGGGACTCTTTGAGGTTGCAGACATGGGATGCTACCCTCGCAGCTTCTGTGGATTATAGCACTCCCCCCCCAGGCATGACAGGGTCCCAATGCTTTTCTGGTATCTTCTCATTCCCCTTTACCTGGCGAGGCTGCCCCTGTGAGCAGAGCTTATACAAGATGGGCTGAGTGAGAAGTTCAACTCGTAAAATAGCACCGTGTCCTCAGCTCAGGTGGTCCCACCCTGACCTAGTGGGGACTGTGCCTTCTCAGCCTCTCCCTGACTTCACCAGACCCTGTCCTCGGGCCCCTCCTGTACCAGCCACTGCCCATGCCAACCCAAATCGTCACGACTGGTTTCCAATCTCATCCCACCATCGAGGTTCCTGTCAGCTCTCAGCCTGGGACAGGCCGACCCCTGTGATACTGACTGTACCTAGACTGCTCTCAGCGGCAGAAGTCCACACGGAGCCAGCGGAGGGTGGCGGTTCTAACTACCCATATGCTGCAGGGACCGCCAGGCCCACGCGGAGGAGAGCAAGATGAGCTCAGACTCAATCTTGGTTGTGGGGCAACAGAAACCCGCAGCAGGCAGATCCCAGGGAGCAGGCTGCTTATTGTAACCCCTCTGGGTTTGCAGGGGGCAGGCGCAGCCTCCACCTCGGCTGGTAGCCATTCATAGCAAGGGCAATGGGGCCCAAACTGCAGAGGGACTGGGTTTGATGCCAGGAACAGAAGCCTGTCCCTGTCCCAAAGCTACCAGCTCTGAGTGGGTTATGACACCACCTGCCTTGAGGTGGGGGGCGGAGGGCTCCAACCCTGCACGCCTCCAGCCCCAGCATCTTCAACCATATATCCTGCGCTTCTGCCACGGTCATGGGAGGGGAGCAGGGCTGCTGGGTATGAGGGAGGAAGGGCAGAGGTAGGTGTGGGAGGGTAACTTCACAAATGCTAAGGAAATTGGCAGGAAAGAGCTCTGCAGGGCACATAACATGGAGTTGGGAAGGGGCTATGACCCTGGCATTCCCTCCAGTCCTTACGGCCTTGGAGAGTACCTAGAGAAAGCCTTTTCCCAGACACCTACTGGAATCCCCACCCCTCCCTAGGGGCTCAAGCGCACTAGCTCCCCTGACTCCAAAAGTGAACCCTGGGCCTCGGGAGCCAGCTCAAAGGAGGACATCCCCACTCAAGACAGGCAGCTGCGGCTGGGGAACACCTAGGCTGCCCTGGCTTCGTCTCTCCAGGCCACACCCCCACCCTTAGCTCACTCTGCCTCAAGCTGAACACTGCTGTGACCACATGCTGCCTCAGTCTCCCCAGATGTGAGCTGAATGTGAGCTGTGTGTGGTACAGACTGGGGGGAGGAGTCAGTTCTGCTCCAGGGATCCAAGTGCTGGGCCACTCACCTGTGACTCATTTTCCCATCCAGACCCTCACTGTCCGCAGATTAGTCAGGCTCAACTTCCTATCAGGCACCCACAAGCCCTGCCTGATTGTGGGGTTCCTGGAGCTGCCCAATGGACTCCAAAGCAGGCCCTGCATTTCTCTGAGCCTCGGTGGAGGCCACCCCCTGCTCTGGAAACGGCCACTCTTGTCTGTGCAGAAGTGCTCCCTCAGGCTGAGGCCAGAGTGTCTCCCTTGCCCACTTCAGCTCCTCGTGGAAGTTCCTCCCTGCCACACAGCTATCATCTCAGCACCAGGGTGGCCTCGGCTGGGTCAGGGACCCTGATTCCTGTCCCTACCTCGGGCCTGTGTAGCTTGTGAGCCCAGCAGCGGGTCTGCAGTCGTGAGTCTGTCCAAGTGGGTGGGTCAGGCTCAGCACATCTGCGTTTCTGGGAGCCCTTGTCAAGGGGGTGCCACTGATCTTCAGGCTACATTTTAGGGAGCAGGATCTGAACTCATCGCATAAGGGAGAACTTTCTCTGCCCCGGCCGTGTCCCAGTTGCGTGGTTAAAAGGCATAGACATATCTAAGTGCATAAGTACCCTCTCCCCCTCCCAGAGACACTACCCCAATCTCCAACTCCTGCGCATCCCAGGAAGAGAGAGCCCACCAGTGGAGTTATCAAATAGACCCTAACTTCTCAAACCAAAATGCAGCGGGTGGGTGTTTGGCTGTGGGATGTGTTACATAATTTTCGTTGCTAGGAAATTTCTCTTCCTAATTACATTTCGCAAATTGTTGTTTCAGTGTCCTTCCAGACAGGGCTCACTGTAGCAGGCAGGGAGATGCTGGAGCCCAAGGGCATCGTGGGAGGGACCTGCGGTTTCTGTACAGACTGTGGGCTACTTCCTAAGTAGGTCCTGCTTGCCCAGCCTCCTGCTGTTACCCCATACACACACACACACACACACACACACACACACACACACTGCCTCCACCCCACTGGCCAGTGTCACGTCCTGGGCACCATGCTTAATATCCTGTTCCATTTGCTAAATGAAGACCATGGGTAATTAATAATGCTAATATTCCCTAATGGATGTGCAGGCAACAACTGTAAGCTGCCTTTGTGCTCGGAAGAGGGCTCGTCCGGGGGTGTAGCGCACGCTGCCAGGGGACCTCGGGAGAACATCATCCAGGGACTGGGTGGTTCTCTGTGCCCCCCCACCTCCCGAATCTATCCTCTAATTTGCCTCTCCAGGGAGGGAACTTTGGCTCTTGTCATCCCCAACCTGAGTTAAGCTTGGCCTTACCTGGTCAGTCTGCCAGTGATCTCGCTCGTTTGCACCCTTCCGAGGGAAACAAGCAGAGTGGAGGTGACGGGGCGGTGGGGGGGAGAGCTTAGAGGGCTTCCTGGAAGAGGTGCTGGGCGGCCTCCAGAATGTTGAGGGGGACCGGAGGAGTCCTGGGGTTTCAGCAGAGGCTCTCTGTGCAGGCCAGGCCATGTAGGACAGAGCCCTGGGCGGCTCTCTTCACTGTGACCGGGGTGGACACCATCCTGGAAGGGAAGGCACTCTTTGCTGCCATGGGGTGGGCTTCAGCAAACCATTCGTGGTTGAGTGAGCTGCAGTGCAGTTGGGGGACAGGATAAACTGTGGGTACGGCCACTAACATACAGGGAACTGCTGGTCCAGGCTGGGGCCTCCTCGAGGATACTCCTTTCTGATTTTTCATCTTTCCCCCTCCAACACTTCTCTGCTCTTTCCTCTGGCTCCCCTCACCAGCCCCAGGCTGTGACAATCCACAGGCATCTCCGAACCTTGACCCTCCTCCACTCTGGGCATGTGCAGGGACTAGGCTTCCCTTGGCTTCTGTCATGCCTTAACCCATGTGTAGGTCAGCCAGCCTCCCTGTGGGTATGGCACAGCCTTTGAGTCCCTGGCACTTCCCTTAGCCACTTCACCATGTGGCCGTGTGAATCAGGCCAGGTGTGGGAGCCACCCCCCAGCACTGAACCTCTTTGTGAATGGGGCAAAGTCCCATCTTGAGGAGTGTTGGAGAATTGGTGGGACCAGGGCACAGAGCCTCTGTGGGACTGGCATCCTGGCACACCATGGTGAAGAGGACCCATGCCTGGAAAAGGGGTCTCCTCTCTAGGACCTCCCTTACCTCTTGGAGTCAGAAGTGCTCTGTGACCAACTCTATCACCTTCCTTGTATGACTTCCTCTGCCACCCCTCTTGAGAGTTTCTTAACTACCAGAGGAAAAGCCTGTGGGCTGTGGTGAAATCTGGTACCTCCTGGAGATGAGCGGGCAGCCACCCGCTCCCAGTGTTGTCTTGGGGGACAGGAAGAGAGGCCTTAGACCTAATCCCCACTCTCGATTCTGTGTCCACCACTCTGGCATCGCTGGCAGTTTTCCATCAGACCAGCCACAGACACCATTACCTGCCGACCATGGCCTCTTCTGTCCCCAGGGGGAAGCTGCCCAGTGTGTGGCACCCAGTCCTTGCAGCAGTACCTTAGGCATGCACACAGAGAGAGCTGTAGGTCAGACTGTAGTACGGCTGAGACGCTCAGGAAAGGGGGATAGGAATCTACCTTGCAGGGTAGGGACTGGCCCAGTGTGCTGGGTTCCCTTGCTGACCCCAAGCATGGCACTCACTCACCCACCATCTGCCCCACTGAGAACCCACCCAGGCTCGATGCTCAACCCAGCCCAGCGTCCTCACACTCTACAGGGCCCCAGAGGAGGGGCACAGACCATCGCCATCGACTTTGTTGGCAGTCAAGTCTTTATGTCTTTGTGTGCCACTGCCTTCCCAGAGCCATCAGCGAGATGGCTCTGGCTCCTGGCTCATTTCCCCAGGCAAGACAGTGAGGCTGGGGNNNNGCTTCGTTCCATGTGATTGGTATGCCGTGGGCTTGGAAGGAATTACCGCCTAATCGTGCGAAAATCCTTCCCTTGGCCTGGGGCTTTTCATTTGAGATCTCTGCCAGCCCTAAGCAGAAAGGGGCTGGGCTGAGAGGCTGTTGGTACTGGGGTAGGATTCTCCTGGGGCTAGCCTCCACCCTGGGCATCTGTCAGTAGCTGGGCAAAGGGCTCTGACAGATCCAGGAGTTCCTACTGTGTCTTGTTCCTGGAACTCCCTTGGCACCTGATGAGGCACACCAACCCTCTCTGAAAGCAGCCTTAAACCACAGACTAAAATCCATGAGATTATGAAGAGAAACAATTAGACTGAAATATAGTAGAAGAGAGTAAGCAGGGCTGTGGTATGCTGGGACGAGGCTGAGCGATGCCGGGCTGGTCGGGAGCACTCTGGATTTACAGCCCAGTGAATAGTGACTGTGAAGGCCAGTAGGTGCTGGTGACACGGTGGAGAGGCCCCAAGATCCCTGCTAAAGATGAGTCTCAGGCCACACTCGCCCCTAGTGCCTGCGGTCATACACATGAGTGGAGATGCAGCCAGTAACGATGGAAACACGCCATTTCGCAGAGTGCAGGCCTCCTGAGTTCTGTGCCTGAGAGTACACAGTGCCCATGGAATGTGAAGGGTCCATGCAGCCCATGAGACAGGCAGTATATACTTAGCCCAGGAAGCACACAGGACACATTCATCCCAGAGAAAACGAGGTACCCCCAAAACCAGTACACACTGAGCCTATGGAACATATTAAGTCTGCAGAACACCTCGCCTCAGAACATGCGGTGCACGCACAGCCCATGGGACTCATAGCCATGTGGGACCCACACACTATGCAGTGCGCCTAGGCCCATGGAGCATGCACATGGGACACCCTGTGTGCACAGGACCATGTGGCACACATAGCATATGCTGCCTCTCAGGGGCTCTGCTCATTCGGATGCATCCTATCTCCATGGGACCCAAGTCTGTGTCACAGTGCAGGCAAGGAAACTAGCCAAGGCACAGCTGCTCACAACAGGTCCCACCGCAGCAAGGAGGCCAGAGCTAGAGGGGACATCCAACCCATGCCAAGCCTGGGCTGAGACAGGGTGCTCGGCATGCTGCAGGGGACTGTGTCAGGAGACGAGTGTGAGCAGGCCTTGTGGGAAGCCGGACATCCTGGGACCAGCTGAGCAGGCTCCACACGCAGCCTTGGGTTTGCAGAACACCTATTGTCTACCCAGTGAGGAACTCAGCCCATCATCCATCCAGTGAGGATCTCAGCCCATCGCCCACCCAGGGAGGAACTCATCCCATTGCCCACCCAGCCCATCACCCACCCAAGGAGGAACTCAGCCCATCGCCCACCCAGTGAGAAACTCAGCCCATCGCCCACCCAGTGAGGAACTCAGCCTATTGTCCACCCAAGGAGGAACTCAGCCCATCGTCCACCCAGGGAGGAACTCAGCCATCACCCACCCAAGGAGGAACTCAGCCCATTGCCCACCCAGTGAAGAACTCAGCCCATGGCCCACCCAGTGAGGAACTCAGCCTATTGAGGTGGGTTCCTCCTTGAGTCGGGTTCGTCCACCCAGGGAGGAACTCAGCCATCACCCACCCAAGGAGGAACTCAGCCCATTGCCCACCCAGTGAAGAACTCAGCCCATGGCCCACCCAGTGAGGAACTCAGCCTATTGTCCACCCAAGGAGGAACTCAGCCCATCGTCCACCCAGGGAGGAACTCAGCCATCGCCCATCCAATGAGGAACTCAGCCATCGTCCACCCAGAGAGAAACTCAGCCCATCGCCCACCCAGTGAGGAACTCAGTCCATGGCCCACCCAGTGAGGAAATCAGCCCATCGCCCACCCAGTGAGGAACTCAGCCATCACCCACCCAGTGGGGAACTCAGCCCATCGCCCACCCAGTGACCTCCACAACATTGTGAGAGCCCTGCGGCCTCCTAGAAAATCACAAGTTGTGAAGCAGAAAGAAAGGACAAGAGTCAGAATTAGGGTCTAACAGAGTGAAGGCAGCAGGGACCCCCAGTTCTCCTTGCTGACAGCAAGTGGCAAGCTAATCTGCTGAGTGACTCTGGGCTTTGGTGCCTGGCCACTGCCTGAGACCCTGCCTAGGTCAGCCCCAAAGTCCCTCCAGGCTCCAGGGAGAAAGAAAGGAAGATCTTCATTACACTGGGGTCCTCTGGGAATCAGGTCAGTGTGGACTCTGAAGCCTTCATGGAGAAGATGAGACATGAGAAAGAAGACCTCATGGGCCCTTGATGGAGTAATATGTGGTGTGGCAGTGGGTCCAGCATCCCTAATTAGTGACACTAGGTGGGCTGATGAGACAGGGTAGACTGGAGATGGAGGGAGAGCAAGTGCCTTGGGAAGACCCCTGCCCCAGCCTTGGAGCCTTCACTGCACCGAGCCCTTCGCACGCCTGCACCCAGGCCTCCTATCATGTTACCCCTCGATCCCTGGCTTCCTGACACTTCTGCTGAGTGAAGAGATGTACCAAAGCCCAAGACTGGCCTTCCTCGACTCCTAGGGTGCTGGAGTCCCAGAACAAGCTCCTATTGGGCATCTGTCCCCAGCTACATCTTGAGTGACTTCAGACTGGCAGCACGAAGTAGTCATACTGAAGCATTTACACCAGGAGAATGGGCAGTCACTACAGCACAGCTATGTCCCCTGAGCTCATATTAAATATTCCCCAGGACATCACTGCCTTCCTGGTATAACCCTAGGGATTCTGGGTCAGGACACCAGAAACCCTGAGGACACGGAAGCAGAGGATGCACCCCTTATTCTCATCTGAACAGTAGTCCATACCTACCAAGTAGAGTCAGGTGGCAGAATCAAGCAGGCCTGTTTAAAATCCTAGGTCGACCATGGGTTGGCTGTGTCACCTGCCTACTCTGAGTTCCTTCACTTATATGGAAAATGCCAGTTCAAGGAACTATTCTGTGATCAAAGGATTATGTGGTTATAGCCTGACTCAGTGCTGAGGCCCCCTGAGTTCTCACACCACCAGTGGCTGCCACCACAGTCAGCTGTCACCTTCCTGAGCACCTGCTAGGTGTCAGAGTGGGTGGAGGCACCAGCCCTTGAGCTCAGGGTCTCCTGGTCTTGAGCTCCATCCTTATTTAATTATTTTATTTTATTGATTTTTGTTGAGCTCTACATTTTTTTCTGCTACCCTCCCTGCCTCTCCCCTCCCCTTCAACCCTCTCCCATGCTCCCAATTTACTCA
>LOJH01034076.1:4589-16121 GCA_001685095.1 Ellobius talpinus
ACATGGTGGCTCACAACCATCTGTAATGAGATCTGGCGCCCTCCTCTGGCGTGTCGCATACATGGAGGTAGAATATTGTATACACAATAAATAAATCTTTTTAAAAAATTGTAAGTGGAATGGATAGAAGTAGAAAAATAATCATCCTGAGTGAAGCAGCCCAGACTCAGAAAGAGAAATACGGATACAGAGTATGTTCACCTATATGTGAATATCAACCTTCAAATCAATAATAACCAAACTACAATCTGTAGACCCACAGAGGTTAGGCATAGAGGAAGGGACTGGGGGAAAACACATAGATCTTCCTGGAAGGGGGAAATAGAATATATTTTATTGGAGGACTGGGGGTGGGTAGGGACAGGAATGGGGGAGGGGTGGATATGGAGGTAAGAAATGGCATAAGCAGAGAGAGTCAGCTAGAATTGAGAAGCATTTTAGGGGCAGTGGCAGTCCTAAAATATATAAAAGCAATCCCAATGCAGTCTCCAAATAATGAGCAACATGGAGTCCTGACTAGCCATTTCTTGTCACCAAATGAAGTTTCCAATACCAGAACTAGAAGTTTCCAGTACTGTGACAGTCACATCCAACTGAGTTGTTGGCCAAAGGGGTCCCAAGGAAGTTCCAAACAGCTCAGGCTGTTGCCAAGAAAATAGGTTGCTTCCACAAACTGACAGTGGGGCCCCATTGCTAAAGGCAACACCCATATAATTCATTGAACACTGAGAGTTAGAGCTGGTACCTACCTAGAACCTTCACTCCCATCTTCTAGTGACTTTGATATGGAGAGGTACTAGCATACCAAAAGAGAAAAGTAAACAACCTAGTGACAAGCCCTTTGTCAATCGGGCCTGCCTGTAAAATATGGTAGGGCAAGTGGCACAAAGCCTGTGGGAGCAACCAACCAATGTCATTTAAGGATAATTCCGGAAGATGGAACACATACCTAAGACTGCTTGGGTGGCCAAGAACCAGATACTAGATAGCTCAGAGATCTAGGGTAAAACCAAATATGACTGATAGAACAAAAGAAGAATAAGAAGAAAAACAAGGAGGAGGAGGAAAAAAAGGATAGTTTTCATTTCATCTTATATTTTATATTTGTTAAAAATAAACATTATTGAGACAAAAAGAAAAAGAAAATGAATATGGAAAAATGAAATAAGTGTATAGTTTTCATTAAAAATAATAAAATTAGGAGGAACCAATGAGGCCAAAAACCAAGAGTTCATACTAGACTTTCCGGTTAATATCAAAACACCAAATTAAGGTACATGTATACAGAAGTTGCTAAGATGGAAACTTTATTTTGAAACTATTGTTAGATTGTAGTTTAACTCACAAAGTTTGTGTCTGGTAGGAAAAGGCTTAATTTAGATTGTGCATGTATATATACACATATATATTCTTTTACATATGTTTATTATATAATTAAATATAACTTATGAAATATATACTATATATTACCTAGAATACAACATATATTTTAATATATATTTTAAATAAATAATACAATAATATAGAGAAACATATATGGGAATATATATGCATGTATACATACATATTTACTTTGTAAGTACTAAAAAGGCTTTTTTCCTCTTGACACTGTATAAGCAATATTAGCAGGTTTTTGGATGTGCATCATTATTACTAGGTACATGGATTCAGTCTGAGACCACACAGTGGGGGCGTCACGCCATCACTACACATCCAACTAGCAAATGCTAACTTCCCTATGAATGCCATCCAGAGAAAATCCACAGACACTTCCTGTAGCAAGCATGACCCACACTGGAAGGCACAACCAGCTATGCTTCATTAAGGTCTGGGCTGGAGAAAGGCATCAGAATATCCAATACGGCTGAGACATTCTCTTCAATTCAGAAATGTCTACACAAACTGTCTGGAATGCTACAAAGGCAATATTTTGCAATGCAAAAACAAAACAGATTAATTTGTTTTTATGCTGGCAAAATTTAATGATATACCTCAAAATTATAGAATGATTTTAAGTTTGGAAAGACTAAAAATATTTGCTTATGAATACAAGTTCAATGTATCCTAGAAGGCAGGAGCTGGGTATCGTTGAGCATACTATCTCTATCAAAGAAAATGGCTCTCAGCAAGGTTTCTGGATGCATAAATAAAAGAAAGCTAATTATGATTAATAACAACCTGGAAATGCTGGCACTGACTGAACCTACACCTGCTCTTCCAACACAATAGACAAATTAAAAAGACCGCCACATTCAAAATTTGTCAGAGAAGCGTGTAGGAATGAGGAGAACCCTCCTTCGGCCAACATGAAAGACCTCTGGGATAGAGGTGGGGGAGACAGCCACCTACAGAGTTACGTTCCATGTGTTTCTTCACCAAGTTCACACCAGCACATACAAGTGCCAATACTCATCATGCCTCACATATCTATAGAAGTTAAAGCTTAAAAAGTCACACAGAGTGATTTCCAATGAGACGTATGAGCTATTAGATTACTGAGGAAATTTTTTCTTGATATCAAAATACTTTAACTTCTGTGTAATGTCTTGGAAAAGAAATTTGGAACCTTAGACTCTTTTTGAGGGTGCCAAGATGAAAGTTGCTATTTCCAGTTACTAATACATGGCAGGACTTGATTTTGATAGGGGCCGCCAACAATTTTCATTATATCTGTCAATCAAGTGGAAAAAGGGAGAGGGGGAGTCATCCAAAAACAATCCTAAACAATCACAAACATTTGGCATGATAAATGCCAAATGTTTAGTAGACAATAGCAGCATAGGTCTTCTTGATATTTGGGTAGATAGAATCTAAGTGTTTTTTTGGAAAATCACTCAATTTTTTTCAGAACTCCAGTCATTTCGTTTCTTATAGCAAGCTAAAATAATCACATTGTTTAGAAAGGTGGAATTTGATTTTTTTTCTCCCAGTGTGCAAACAGTACAAGATAATGTGAGACTACATGTGAACAACAAAATCGGGACATTTGCAAAAATTTAAATAAAACACATAAGTTGTCATCATGACATGTGACATGTTCCTCCTCCAATTCAAACACTAAAAACAGAAAGGAAAAAAAAACAATTCTTTTGGGACAGCTCACAAAAGTGATAGCTCCAATTTTTCCCTAGCAACACCTCTTGGCTCCCTTCAACTGTTAGAACAGAGCCAAGAAACAGACACCTCAAAGGTCACGCCAACTCCTAGGAAGTTTCCATATCCGGGTAGGGTAGAAGTCCTCTGACTTCACACACACCTTGAACCATGCACCACTTCAATTGGCCATTTGATCTGTCTCCTTTCACAGCCTGGGAGAACATCAGCAGAACGATTGTCAAATCTTGGAATTATCTAGGGAATTGTTGAACGTGAGAGGGACTCCTGGGAACTCTTGATTTGCAAAGAGTTTTTACAGAATTTGTATAAAACCATGAACATCATTTGTGGTTTGTGATGATGGTGCTCTCATGGAGTGAAACCTTAAACTATGAGACAGGAGTCCTTCAGTCCTTTAACAACAGACTGGACTGCCAAAGCACACAACCTCATGGATGAAGCACTTTGCACAGCCTCTCCAGTGTGAAGGCAGCCCATCCTGGGATACCTATACAGTATTTTGTATGCCAATCTAATAAATCCCCTTTGTTATAAAATTATTCTGTTGGGTCCATGTTTCTAGAGGACCCTGGAAAATTCAGATAATAACAATGGTAGAGGAATATGAAAAAGGAGTCCTCAACTCACGATTCAAATAGTGAAATGACTAGAAATCTTTAGCAAATACATCAACATTTTAAAGATTATTATTCAGCTCAAATCCAGGTAAGAAAAAAAGGTTACAAACTTTTGCCACATGTGTCCACTTGTGTTGACACTTCAATAGGATAGAAACAGAACAGAAAGGCCAGTGACCACATTTGCATTTAATGCTAAAATTAAAATTAAGAAGTGTACCTCACACTGGGTCCAACCACCAAGGTATAGAACATCTCAGATGATAACAGAGATGTAATAACCCATGAAGACCTATGAAAATACCCCAGTCTCCTTTTAATTTGATATTTACACGTAATAAGTAATTTATAAGTTATTCATAAATAGCAATTGCTATATAGTATCCACAGTAATGTTTTCTATGTGCTAGCTACCGATCAACACAACTATTATGAGTTCTATTGGTCTTGTATAGAACCTGATAAAAATGCCCAGCATGTTTATAACATGAAGGAGATTTTAACAAATTTCTAAGATTGGAGAGAGTTACTTACAGAATGTATAAAAAGGGTCTGGTTTGCATGTTTGGGTCAACCACTGATGACCTGTGTGAACCTGAAAACCTTAATTAACCACTAAAAGTCAGTTTCTTCTTCAAATATGAATACCTCACAGGTTATTAAAAACTTTATGTATTGTTTGAACACCTGCATGCCACAGGATAATATTTGAGTAATCATGTTTAATTTCTTAGACATAAAATAATTCTACACATATCTTAATTTCAAAGTTGTGATTACTCCATCTCATAAGATCATGGAGTCATGTTTATCTTCTTTGAAATTGCATCAGAAGTTTTTCTAATATAAAAAGATAAAAATCTGATGAGATTAAAATTCACTTAGAATATCCCACACAACTCCACCAAAATACTATTTAAATGACATTAGTGATATAACTATTTAAATATGTATATATACCAAAACGTCTAAGTGTACACTTAAGATAAGTCTCTCTGTAAATAATACTGACTTCTTCTTAAGTCATATGCAAAGACCCAGAACAGATGCATCTTGTGGTTAAAGAGTTTCTGAGTACAGGGTACATCTAATTCTTTTTCTTAAAATGAATATTGTGATCGCCTCCTAGAAAATACCCCAGCATGAATGTATTAATTTAGGGAAAAATCCAAAAGATTATGTCAGGGAAATACTTTCTTCTGACAGAAGCATTCGCTTTTCCTCCTCCAGACACTCAGCAGTCTTTGCCCAACAGAAGTCATCTAATAGGACAGTTGTATGAAGTTTGTACATATCTCCCACAACAGACCCAGCACAACATTTAGTAGTATTTGCTTGACACTTGGATCTTTTTCAAACACTAAAATAAGTTTCCAACTCTGAAAACTCCTTGAATTTTTTTCTAGATTATTCAGTAAAACAAATGGTGTCCAAGTAACTAATTATTAAAGGCCATTTTACCATTCCCCAGCTGTCGAGGTATCACGACTCCCGGTTGGTAAATTGCATGGTATGTAATAGGTTCTGCCTAAGCTCACTTGTATATAAAGCTGAAGAATTTGCTTCAGCTAGATTTCCAATGGAAAGAGAATTGAGGGAATAAGTCACAGAGGGAATGTTAATAAGGGGCAGAAATTCAAGCTCTGATCATACATTTTGTACCAGTATATAGCAGAGAGCTTTCCAATTAGGGCCAACAAGTGGAATGTTGGTAACTCCAAGCCGAGATTTATAAGTTGAGGTCAGCAGCGCATAATGAGAATCAGGAGCACATACATCCAGTGGTAACACCTTTAGTATAAGCAGAGTTCTTAAAGCAAAAGCTAACAGCTCCATGACAGTAATAAAAAATGGACAGAGAGCATTCTAGCCTTAGGCCTCGGGGAAAGAACTCTGGCGGCATTCTACAGTTTTCACTGGTGCTTGCTGAAGGAGTCCTAAAGGAGTCTGCTTCGTTCTAAGTGTAGCAGATATGTGAGATGTAGAAACCACAAGAGGCGAGAAATAACCTTTTATAGGAACTGCTTCCTTCTCTCAGGATAATTCACAGCCAAGTCCATTTCTGAAGGAGGACGGAGGGGGGAAAGGAACAACAGAGAAGGGGAGGGATGCAAAAAACGATGAAAGGAAAGGATAAGGGAGGAAATGGTGCTGTTCATTTCCTCCACATCTGCTAAACAATCCACACTTGACAAAGATTCTCTCCTTAGGCTGATTTTCATAACATCCCTGCGTCTTCTCCTAAGGCCTTCTATGTCTGATTTTAAAAATCTAGTTTTCCAAAAGAACGCGCTGAGACAGGTTAGCAGGAGACCTTCACATCAATCACGAATCTAATAAGGGTCCACAGCTTCCACCTCAGCCACAGGAGGTCTGTCCTGTCACCCCGGCCTTTCGGCCTTAAGAATCCTCTAGGTTTTTCTGTCCCCCACTTGCCTGTGCTGTCTTCAGAGCCAGCCAATGTCAATACTGCTGCAATGACCCCACTTCCTAATCCAACAGCACTGCATAAATCTCCCTTATGCCGCTTATAGTCACATCTTTGAATATTTTTCTTCAGTACAATAAATAATAAACACGCTGGAATTCATTTGGCATGCATTGTACATCTATAGGTTAAACCTTAGATTGCTCATGTATATATAATGTTACCAGTTGGAAGTGTTCTGCCCACCCTTGAAGGTCATCTACATGGAGCTCTGAAGCATTATATAACAGTACATACCTGGGAGCAGCAAGTGTGGAATCACATGGCCCTAAACAACCTGTCTATCTGCAATTCTCCTATTTATAAACTAGAGTTAACGCTCATAACAACCTGCCTTTTATGTTATTTTTCTTTTCTATTTTCATGACAAAACAACTTGTCAAAAGCAACGTATAGAAAAAAAAATTAAAGTGGCTTTCAGTTTCAGAGGGTAAACAATGACCATCATAGCAGGGAACACTGCAACTCATAGGCAGGCATGGTGCTGCAGTAGTAGCTGAGAGTTCACATCTGATCCACAAATATAAGTCAGAGAGAAAGTTAACTGGAAATGGTGCGGGCTTTCTAGAAACCTCAAAGCCCAACCCCAGTGACACACCTCCCCCAACAAGGCCATACCTCCTAATCCTTCCTAAATAGTTCCACCAATTTCAGATCAAACCCATTCAAATATACAAGGTCTTGTGAGCCATGCTCATTCAAACTACCACAGATCCTTTAAGAATTTTTTTTCCTAACCTTAATGGGTGGAAGTACACCAGATGAAGTTTGTGCAATGGCAAAATTGCCTAATGGTGTATTTCTCAAAATATCTCCCTGCCATTGCCAGCCATGACCAAGGGTGTCTACTCCATGTGCACTAGAAATCCACTGATCTTAGTTATCTAATTTTTATCAATGAATCAGCTGAAACTTTAGCCCCTGGAAACACAAAATCATGTCTTTATTAGTTAAATTATGAAATAGTTAAGAGAAAACAAATCTATTCAAAATTTAAAGCATGTGTACCCCATCCATCCAAATCTTAAAGCATTAGTAAGAGACGGACTACATGAGATAGTATTTGATTCGGCGCTCAGTGGATTTGTTTGATGTCAGGTGGGAGAAGGGAACTGGCTCAGTTCGAAGGCCTGTGCAAGCCAGCTCATCTCCACATGTGTTCCACTAGAGCTTGCAACAAGGGCACTCTGACGAAAGAGGCCTTGCCTCCCACACAGGAGATGAAGAAAGAACCCCTGAGTATCTAAATGAGTTTCTTATTTTCATTCCCTGGATACGTGGCCAGCACTTGGGAAGCATGCTCTTGCAATTGTTCTCCTCCAACCAGCTACAAAATGTGCTAGAGCATGTTCAAACCCATGAAAGACAGAAAACAGCTCTCTGTTTTCAGGGCATACCATAGGCTTTTGAGCTCAGTGTGAAGCTGCAGTAAATCTGAGGCATGGACTCAGAGCTTCGGTAAATCTGAGGCATGGACTCAGAGCATCGCCAAGATCCAGCACACCACACCAAGCAGAGCAGCCACAGATAGGCAGAACTCTGCCTGATGTTCAGTGGAATATCCAAAGAGAAGGAGAGGAGAGTCGGCTGTACAGCTTTTCCCAGGGCACTAAGTTCTCTCTGCTTCCTCCCTTGTTTCATGCTTTGATTTAGTACGATAGTAAGTAACAGTATCAGTTGAACAGGGTAAAAAGAGGTAAATACTACCTTGGTCAAAAAGTTTAGTATGCACAAAAAATTAGAAAGCAAGTTAGCACACAATGAGTTCTTAAGATTTTAACCACTTAACAGGGAACATCCAAAAGGAACACAGTTTCTGGTTGGAGACATTGAACTAAGCCTCATTTAAATGAACTAAGTCTCACTGAAAAAACTGGAATTGGAGATGCCCTACAAGAACACAATACTGTCAGTGGACACAGATTACATAAGAGCAGGTGAAAAGTGTGCATACGGAAAGACATAATTAAAATTTAGAGAAGGGCCAGAATAGATTTAAAGCTTAAGAAACTCATGCTTAAGTATTTTTCAAAAAACTCAGGTGGTTCAAAAAACTCAGGTTCTTTGAAACCTCAAATGACTTAAAAATGTCAGTTACTTCCATTCCATTTAAAAGTTGCTCACAAAATGGCTTATTGTCTTTCATCTTATTTCTTATGAGTAAAACACTGTAAGTATGTGTGTTACATAGAAAGTGGCCATTATACAATATTTAAGAAATTTGAGGAGGTATCATTTTAATAGTTGCACACGTGTTAAGTGAGAATCTGATAAAACAATGAATGATTGCTGAGTTCCACCTCATACGTAGCAGAAATGGAGAACAAAGGGTATAATAAGATGCAGGATGTTGTGGGCTAAATGTTTATGTTTCCACAGATTTATGTTAAAAGTTCTAAATGAGATGCTGTTATATGACAAGCTTTGAAAGGCCATAAATAGTAGTGAGACGATGTAGTGTTGGCTTGTTTGTAAGCACAAATCCAGAGTCCAGGTAACGCGTTCTCTCTCCCCTTCTCCTAATCCAAGAAGATGGCGAGGAGAAACACTCACCAGAAACCAACCATCTTTACCTTGAATAAATGTCTTGTATTTGAGCAAAAATAGCTGCTCATATTCCCTTACAAAGCTTGACCTGAAAAAACACATAAATATGGAGAGAGATATACTGACTGGCAGACAACTTAACTTGTAAGCAATATAAATGAAGGTGGGCAAAAGAATTTTGGAAGAAACTAATGTAGTCCTAAGCTAGTTTGATATCTATGCAAAACAGAAAAGTATTAGCTTGACTAGATTGTCTTGTGATGTTAATTAACTGGTCACATTGTCTAGTCACCAGCTGAGAATATATCGATACAGCTGTTCCTAAGACAAGTGCTTGGTGGAAAAATATGAAGAAAGATATTATTTGTTTTCTATCATTACATAATATAGGAGGCAGATATAGAAGCCTATAATTACAATCAAATGTGATAAGGCTTAGATGAAGTTTGTTTGAAAGCATCAAATATTCCCTTAGAGACCTTGGCATGACTTTGTAGAGAAGTAACAATGGGCAGAGTCATGGAAGAAAAGCAGCTAGAGAAGAAGTTTGGATAAAGTCATTTCAGAGGCAAGATCAAAGCACTCAAATGTTGGGGAATATTATTTTAAGCTGTGTTACGTTTGTTTATGGTGTGGAACATGTGTTTAATGATGTAAAGATGTGTTGCTTTTGTTTACGCTGCATTTGTTTAACTCTGTGAAGCTGTGATTCTTTGCCTGATGGTCTAAAAAAGCCTGATGGTAAAACACCTGATGGTCTAAAAAAGAGCTGAACGGTCAATAGCGAGGCAGGAGCAAGGATAGACAGGGCTGGCAGGCAGAGAGAATAAAAAGGAGGAGAAACAAGGAGAGAGAGGAAGCACAAGAGAACGGGGGGAAAGGATGTTAGGGGCCTGCTACCCAGCCACTCAGCTATACAGCCAGGCATGGAGTAAGAAGGAAAGAAATGTTATACAGGAATAGAGAAAGATAAAAGCCCTGAGGTCAAAGATAAATGGGATAATTAAAGAAAAACTGGCAAGAAACAAGCCAAGCTAAGGCCAGGTACTAATAACTAATAATAAGCTTCCATGTGTGATTTATCTGGGAGCTGGGTGGTAGGCCCCCATAAAAGCCAAAACAAGTAAAACATCTCACAACACTTGAAGACTTAATTCTTGAGGAGAGCCACCAAATGACGGCTCTCAGCCAGGATCTAAAGGGGAGTGAATTGATAAGGAAAGTGTATGACAAAGTATAAAAACATATAATAAAAATGAAGTTAAGGATTGTAACAACCCTGTTCATGTGGCCATTGTAGATCATTATGCATGAGGAGGATTAGACTTGAGGAAACTTCTAGTAAAATTAGTAGCAGTGAAGAATAGAAAAGAGAGAGATTGGCAATGGGATAATTTAGACAGAAGATGTGAAAGTTCTCAAGTGCACAGACAACAGCAATGAGAGCAGAGGTGTTAGATTTAAGAATGCATCTAAGCTCAACCATACTACAAGGACATTTGTTCAACTATGGTCATAGCAGCATTATTTGTAATAGTCAGAACCTGGAAACAACCTAAATGCCCTTCAACCAAAGAATGTATACATTAGAGTACTACTCGACGGTTAAAAAAAAGACATCTTGAAATTTTGCATGCAAATGGATAGAACTAGAGGAAAAGAAAACATCCTGAGTGAGGTAACCCAGACCCAGAAAGATGAAGGATATTTACTCACTCATAAATGGATACTAGCTGTAAAGGAAAGGATATTGAGCCTATAGTTCATGTACCTAGAGAAGCTAAGTAACAAGGTGAACCCTAAGAAAAACATAGAGTCACCTGGAAAAAGGAAATAGGCAAGATTGCCTGACAAAATTTGGAGCATAGGGATGGGGGGAGTGGGGAGGACAGAACGGGAAGATGAGGAAAGAAGGGGAGGGGGAGGAGAACTTGAGGGAACAGGATAGTCGAGTTCGAAGAAGGACAGAGATGAGAGCAAGGAAAGAGATATTTTGATTCAGGGAGCCATTATGGGGCTAGTAAGAAATTTGGCACTAGAGAAATTCCCAGGAATCCAGAAAGATCACCCCAGCTAAGACCCTAAGCAATATAAGAGAGGGTACCCGAACTGGCCTTGCTCTGTAGTCAGACTGATGAATACCTTAAATATCACCATAGAACCTTCTTCACCCAGCAACTGATGGAAACAGTTGGAGCACTTGACTGAGCTCCCAAAATCCAGTTGAAGAGTGGGATGAGTAAGAATGTGAGCAAAGAGGTCAAGACCATGATGGGGACACCCACTGAAAGAGTTTAGCTGAGCTAATGGGAGCTCACCAACTCTAGCCGAATAGGGAAGAAAACAGCATAGGTCCAAACTAATCCCTCTAAATGTGGGTAAAGTTGTATGGCTGGGGAAGACTGCGGGGCTACTGGCAGTAAGACCAGGATTCATCCCTACTGCATGTACTGGCTTTTTCAGAACCCATTATCTTTGGATGGATACCTTGTTCAGCCTAGATATAGTAGGAAGGGCCTTGGACCTTCCCCAAAGCAATGTGCTTTACCCTCTCTGAGGAGTGAATGGGGGTGTGGAGTGGGGGGTAGGTGAAGGGAATGGGAGGAAGGGAGAGAGTAGGAACTGGGATTGGTATGTAAAATGAAAAAATATTGTTTTTTAAAAAAATAAATAAAAAAGAATGCATCCAAACCAAGCATGTAGTGCAAATGTAGTGTGATGGAGGAGGGTCATCTGTCTATGTGTTACTTTCATTGGTTAATA
>LOJH01034077.1:30982-46847 GCA_001685095.1 Ellobius talpinus
GTACTGTTCATTGTCTCTTCTGTCCTTGATGAGTTAACAAACCCTGACATTCCAACTTAGAAATCCTCACATCTTTTTTATTTCGGTCCATGTCCTCATCAACATTTCTCACTGAATATAGCATGTTTGGACCATATTTTTTTCAAGTCTCTTTTCAGTACAGTTGAAAGAGACTTATCAATAAAATTAAAGATGATCATATCAATGTCTTGCCTTGAAATTACTGATGTCTTCCCTGTCTCAGATAAATCTGCAAATTCCACATATTGGGGTTCTCGGCTTTCTCAGGCCTGGTTGTTACCTAACCCCGTTCTTCAAGCCTTTTCTTCTCCCATCGCCAAGCATACCAAAATCTTGCCGAGCAACGTTTCTCTTTGTGTCTTGGACAGCTCTCTTTTGTGCTTTTTATTTCTGCGTGCTTTTGGTTTCTGTGTGGGATGTTTTTTCTTACCTTTTTGCCTAACAAATTCTTTCTCATCTTCATAATCTACAATGTTAAGTTCTTTGTGAAATTGGTAGTGATTCCCTTAGTTGGAGTTGGTGACTGTTAGCTTTCCGTTTTTAACTTTTTTGTATTGGTTTCTTTCTCTTTCTTTTTTTTATTAAGAATTTTTAATACAATCTTTTCTCATTTTACACAGCTCTCCCCATTCCCAACACCTCCCCTCCTGCCCCTTTCTCCACCTTCCCCTACCCCACCTCCCTATCCACTCCTTAGAAAGGGTACGGCTTCCCATGGGGAGTCAACAAAGTCTGACACTTTACTTCAAGGCAAGACCAAGACCCCCCCCATATCTAGGCTGAGCAAGGTATTCCTCCAAAAAGAATCTGCTCCCAGATATCAGTTCAAGCACTAGGGAAAAAGTCCTGGTCCCACTGCCAGTGGCCCCACAGACTGTCCAAGCCTCACAA
The DNA here is from genome assembly GCA_001685095.1 of Ellobius talpinus. Taxonomy (NCBI): domain Eukaryota; kingdom Metazoa; phylum Chordata; class Mammalia; order Rodentia; family Cricetidae; genus Ellobius; species Ellobius talpinus. Next base: position 31,895 of record LOJH01034077.1, read on the forward strand.
CTGTCCCCCACATTCAGTGGGCCTAATTTGGCCCTATGCAGGTTCCCCACTATCAGTTCAGAGTCAGTGAGCTCTCACTAGTTATCTGTCTGTTTAATGACCAACTCCTGAAATAATTAACTTCTAAAAAAACAAAATTTCATTTTCCTTGGCTCAGAGTTTTGTTGATCCTAGTCTGTGACTTGTTGGTCCTACTGTTTTGTTTTGATTTATTTTTGTTATTGTTGTTTTGAAGTTATTTTTAGTAAAAGAATAAAAACAGGTTTTCCAAGGGTGACAAAGTGAACTAAAGGTCAGAATGAAGCTGAGTGTGGGCTTATCATAAGCTCTTACTCCAAAGCCTGGGAATGAGATCCAAGTTTTCCCAGAAACTGACTGGATCACCAGAGACACTCCTTGTTGGAGTGGGCAGAGCTACCCTTGATCAATGGCATGGTCTTCAGGGTCTCTCAGGCAACCACCATGTGCCCCCTGGCATGACTAACACTATTATTCTTGGGGACATTAAATTAAGGAATGACATAGGAAACCGAGACAGGTGGCTTATTCAGTTGGATTCTGAATCACAATCAGGAAATAGTCTTTATCTGGTGCAACCATAATTTCATTTCTCTTGGATCGAATCCAGAGGAAGGTTAGGTCACTCTGGGTGTCAATTTCATGCACAGTGCTCATGCCTTCAAGATGAAGTCATGCATGAGGTTGGCATATTGTGTATATTGTGTAGTAGCGGGATTGTCCATGGTGCTCTTGATGGGAATGCCTTCAGCATTCACTATGATGATCCCCTACACTCCTTTCTGGCTCGAAAGTCTCTTGAGTGTTTCTTCCACCTTATCTCGGACCGATCCAGCAGCTCCAAGTCGCCAGCGCTCAGCGAGTTCCCCTGGTCCTACTGTTTTTGAGGCTGTAGTGAGACAATCACAGTAAGAGTATGGCATGGAAGAAAACTGTGCCCTTCTTGATGAGCCAGGAAATGAAATATAAAGAGAGATGGAAACTGGGTATCTCACAGACTGCAGTGACTTAAAAACATTCCACTAGTCTCGCCGCTTCAAGTTTCCGCTTGAGTATACTTGAACATTCCATTCAGTATATAACACATGACTGTATAGGAGCCATTCTCAATCCCAACCACAGCAGTGGCCTCTACTGTACTCTTTGGCACTTTGTTTATAATTGTATGGCATGACTATGGTGATTTTCCAGGTTTCCCACTTGTTTCTTCTGTAGACTGTGACCTCTCTAGCAACCAGAGCAGTGCCTGGATTCAGCAGAAAAGCCATGGATGCTTTCGAAAGCTGGTTCTTCAGAGCGCCTTGCTTAGCTCCATGTGTGTTTTTTTCTCATTACCTTCCTCACTATCTTTATTTCCTTTCAAGCCAGTTGTCACAATGTTGATGGAATGGGGTCACTATGTTAGTGAAATAATATGGATACAGAAAAAAATGAAACCCACAAAATCCCACTCATATATGGAAACTAGGAAACATTATTTCATAGAGAGCAGAATCATTGTTACTATAAGCCAGGAAAAGTTAGAAAGAAAGGAGAAAAGAAGATTGCTACAGAAATACATCTAGAGAAGAAGTTTTAGTATTCTACAGCACAGTGGACTATGATTTAAAATAGCATATTATATATTATATAATAGCTAATTTTATAGATAACTTATAATATAAGCTATATATCTTATATATTATATATGTCACATATAATAGAAGGCTGGAGATGTAGTTCAGTGGTAAAGCACTTACTCTACAAAAAAACAAATGCAATATAATAGCGGCAATGACTAAAACATACCTAGGAAATCAAGGTTGCACAGCACAAAGAAATGTTAAATATTTAAAATGATAAAATTGCTATCTTGGCTTTTGATCTTTGTGTGTGTGTGTGTGTGTAGAATAATCATGCTGTATCTCATAATATGTACAATTATTATGATCAACTAAAAATTTTTCCTAAAGGTTGTTGGGGTTATATTATGGGTGGGGTGAGTGAACAGTCTGCCTGCCTTGGGTAGTGTAGGCGCTAGAGAATGGCTATGGTGCATTTCTAGCTCCTAGGCAGCCCCCCATAAAGACACAAGATCAGTCCATGTTGTTATTAATTAATACAGCAACACGACTCACAGTCCTGAGAACAGCAGTATCTATATCCTGAGAGCCTAGGGAAGCATCTTACAAGGATGTTATATGACTAAGGAGCCCCTCTGTCTCCTCTCTCGTAAGAGTCAGCACATAACAGGGTGATTCCTGGCTGCCTGTGAGAAGGAATGGCATATCTGTCCACTGTCTTCATGGAATAGTTTAATTAGAATATCGATATGTGACGTATCCTCCTGGCCTATATTGGATGGAGCGGGATAAGTAAAACAGAGTGGAAAGGTGAGTCCCCATCTCAGACTCAAAGCCTTGGAAGATTCACTCACTCACTTGTTCACCCATCAGGTAATACTTCTTAATTGAATATCTATTCTATGAGACTTCATACGGGATGTTCTTCCCATCGCTTATTGTCCTATAGCTCTGATCCAAAGTTCAGCTGGAAATGATCTTACTGTCTATCTGTTCTATCACTCCAAAGGCCAGAGGATGTATCTGCCTAAATTGCTTTGCACAGGTTCATCTCTCAAGCTGGAGTTTTTTTTTCAGTGGCAGCTAATGGTTGTCATAGGGAGGAACAAAAAGGGCTCTCGGACATGCTTCTTTCTAAGTGTCCAGGGAACATTTTCTGGTTCTGCAAAGATTGCTTTACAGAGCAATTTTCACCATTATCTGCTGAGAATAAAACCTACTTTACAAAATTAAATTAGCCAGTCTTCCCTCCCAGATTCATTTTTCCTCCTTTCGTGTGAGAAACCCATCTCTATTGCACAGGCCATGTAACCTCTCCTACTTTGTTGTTCAAATCATTTAGTAAAATAAAAAGGCTTTAAAAAAAAGGAGGTTGCAAATATAAATACGAGCGCAATTAAGATCTCAACTCCATTACATTAATATAAGTACTTTGCATGGAGTTCATTACGACGCGCATCAGGGTTTTAATGTGTTCTCCAGTTAGTGCCATCCTTAGTTAGAAGGAAATGGCATGCTATAGGAAACAATTGCCTGTTGGGTTGGAAAATAGTTTGAATAGGATTCCATTGTGATTAATTAAACTCACACACGATAAAGTAGGGAGAACTAAGCAGTTGTTCTTCAAATTGACGCCCTATTTGCAGGCAAAAAAAAGATTTATAACATTAAATTTAAATTTTCCTGATATAATAATACATTATGAAAATTACACATTTTCTTTCTGCTAGAAATTTGGTAAGCTTTCATATTTTTTCTATGTGAAAAGTAGAGGCACAAACAAGAATGAAGAAAATGGAAGAAAGGGGGACTTAATGAGCAAGCATAGGCATGATAATATGGATAAAAGCCTTTATTTTCTCTCCATTACCCTCAAATTATTTTCTTCAAACATTTTGTCAGGCAACTTGTTTTGGCAGTCAGCTCTAAGTGTGTGCCGCCTAGGGGAGGAGGGGCCGGACATCTTCTCCTTGGGTAGCAGCCTTCTTGGAAATCATTGCCCACACTGCTGGGCTGTGAGCCTCTCCTTTCAGTTCCTATGCTAGACTAGCCCATTCTTCAGCTGCCCTCAGCAGGTCTAGCAGGCAATAACCATTGTCAGCCCTGAGGATACGAGGCAAGCCGCATCAGTGGCATCAGGACCCTATAACGTCTGCAAAGGGAATAATAAGCTCTCCTTTGAGAAATGTTGTTTTCCACCTAGCCTTTCATCCTCTCTGCTCTATTCTGCCTTCGCCTTGTTGTCTTGCCTCTCTGTGTCGAGGCTTTGCATCTGGGATGCTCTGAGCATCCATGACCCTCCACTGTCAGTGCATCACATCCTTCCTCCCAACCACTACCTGAGTCCCAGCCCCTTCCTCTGCTGGCTCTCCCCCTCCTCCACCCACCTGTCCTCTGAAATTCTAAGTCTCTCAGTCCCAATCAAGATCCTTGAAGCCAAATAAGGAGGCCGACTCTGGAGAGTGTCTTATATTAACTGGCAAGACGCAGGAACTGCGACTAATGAGTAAAGGCAGCTCTAGAGGTCAGCCTGTGTTATTAGGGCGGCACATTCAAATAGTCTTTGTCGTTAGGAAATTCGGTGGGGGCTGGGAGGGAGACAGGACTCAAGTGCTGCTGGAGAAGCACTTCGAAGACTACAGCAGAATCAGTGTGATGCTTAAAATGTCGCTTTTTTGCCGTTGGCTTTTTCTTCTTCTGTCTGCAGTGAACCCCGACAGTTATCTCAGCTAGTGAGCAAGACAGGCCTGACATGGATGGTGACAAGATTTAAACTTTCTTTATTATTATGAGAATCAAAGAAATGTTTCCCTTTAAAGGCCTCCATTTTGGAAGGAAGTGGCTTTCCCCTGCATTAAGACAGTTACAGCCACACCTGTCTTCTGGAGACGTGAACTTCAGAAACAGAGTTGTCAAATCTTTCTAAGATAGAAAGTGATGAGATAGGACATAAAGGTAATGGACTTGGCCCCCTGATGTTCCTTTAATAGACACTTTGAGAATGTCTAGAAGTAATGTCCACCAAACACCAAGGGCCCCAGCACTGTGCTATGACTTCCCAACCTCACTGTGCAGCCACACACACCTTGATTTTCAAACAGTGGTTATCCAAGAACAGAAACAAAGGCTTCAGAATTCCTGGGAGTCAAGATATTAGGGACCTAGGAATACGTAAGCGGTTCTTCTGCAGTTTTTCAGACTTTGGTGCCAAATTGTAAACTTAGAGAAATAACAAGTCACTGGACTTTTCTCTTTGCTCTCTTCCCTGACAGGCCAGGTGTACAGTTGTTGGGAGACCATATAAAGTGCAGATCTAAGTGCATCAGAGTGGCTCAGAAATCGATGGGGTGGGAGATGTTGGCAATCATCAGTTGTGACACATCCATGAGTAAGAATGTTTCTGGTCTGAACGTTCTGTTCTGAGAGTCTCTGATGCTAATCGTCAGCAGCCATAAGTGAGCAATAGTTTTAGCTCTTCTTGCCAGCTGTGAAATGGAGAGTTTGGTTACCTTCTGGCTTCATCTCAACCTTTCAGAGCATGCTCCTCTGAATTAATACCCCTTGTCTTTAGCATCCACAGACCTGCCAGAAGCAGCGATTCCTCTCCAGCAGGTACCACCCAGGGACAGAGTCATGTGACTTGTGATGGGTGTGGGTGGGACTTGGGATGTAGCCACTTAGGGACTCTCAGGGACACAGGCCATGTAATCTTTTATTTTAACTTCTTTTGTGTGTATGCATATATACCCATGACTGTGTGCAGGAGTACAAGTATACCTGTGACTACGAAAGGCCCACATCTAGTGTGTTTCTCAACCACTAAGGGATTTGCCTAGACTGGGTGGCCAGCCAACTCAGGGATCTCGTGCTTCTGTCTCCTCAGCTCTGGGATTACAGGCATGTACCCATCCTTTTTACATGGGTGTTGCTAATGGAACTCAGGTTTTCTTTCTTTTTTTGGAGGCATGGTCTCAGGATAAGTCTGGCCTGGAACTCATGCTGCAGAAACGGTATACAAGACTTCCATAACCATCGGTTAGTTGGCTTCATCCTTTCTGCTCAGCACACCGCCCATCCCCATTTAAACTCCTTATGGTTCCTTCATGCTGCCCACTGTTCTCCTCTGGCTAGGTTGAGAGGTGGTGGCATGATTCTGTTGCTCTTAGGATGTGACTACTGGGAGCAGTCCCTGTGTTTCAGTCACAGGAACCACATCTTTTACTTTCTTCTTCGCTCCATGGGATTTGACAACCGTTGCCCCCCTGACCACCTTATGTTATATCCGCAGAAAAATCCAGGGTTCTAGTAAGATGACTCACTCTTTAGGAGGAAGACTTGAGGTACTCTCTCTCTCTTCTCCACCAAGCCCTGCTCCTCACACTGCCCCCATCCCACCTAATAGAATTCATAGTTAGCCTTGTATTCACCCAGGCAAACAGGAGAAGAGGTGTATAGGTATGATGTACATCTGCCTGCTAAAGAGACAACCAGGAAGTTCCCATGCTGGATCCCACAGGGAGCTGGGAGATGGTATAAAGAACTTTCCTTGGTCAAGACACTAGTGAGAAAGTTTGCCTCCTCCCTAGAAACAAAGCAAAACAAACAGAAAACAATTCTGTAACAAGGCAGACATAAAGACACGTGTTTCACATTGGGTTTTAAAAGTAATCTCACCATCCCTGGACACTCAACTCAAGAGAAAGGACAGAGACAATGAAACAGGTTTGAGAGAGTAACTAAGTCATTGTTCTATTGTTGTGAAGAGACACTACAATCACAACGATTCTTAGAAAAAATTTAATTGGGGCTTGCTTACAGTTTCAGAGGTTTGGTCTACTATCAGCATGGCAGGAGGCATGGTGGCATGCAGGAAGACATGGTGCTGGAAAAAGAGCAAAGAGTTCTACATACAGATCTGCAGGCAGCAGGGAGAGACAGTGGGACTAGCTTGAGCATTTGAAATCCCAAAGCCCATTCCCACTGACATACTTCCTCCAACAAGGCCACACCCACTTCAGCAAGACCCTACCTCCTAATCCTTATCAAGTAGCTTACTCCCTAATGACCAGGCATTCAAATATATGAGCCTCTGGGGGCCATCTAGATCTCTCTTTAATTCTTGAGAAGGCTTCTATAATACCCAAAGGCAGGATTCTGCATCATCTAGAAAACTCAACATACTGTGTTAATATCTCTGGCAGTGCTCAGTACACCTTAGGGATGACGTCAGAGGCAAGATGTTAAATTCAGGGTTCTATTCTTCTGTATAACTCTGGTACCTCTCCCAGAGACTTCAAAGGCATTCGAAAAGGATGTGCTGAATGAGTGGAGCAAGCAGCCTCTTTGCACAAGGGCAGTCAATCCTCTGTGGAAAACCCTGCCATCTCTGAATGTCTCCTGGATGTTTTGTACACAGAATATTAGTGGAATATGTCGATTTCGAAGGTTAGCCTAAGTGTTGGTCTTTCTTCTTGTAGAGCTGCCCAAGCCCCTAGCAAAGCAAAGTTTTCAACAAATGCCATTTTCCCTTTGGCTTCAAACAAAGAACCCTGCAAAAATGACATTTCACACTGCTCAACCAGAATTAGTCAGCAATCAGTTTGAAGAAACTTGCAGTTGAAGGTTGTAACAGGAAAATCATGGAGGGGATTAAATGAGTTAATATTTGAGAAGCGCACAATCAACACTACATAAGTAGTTGCCAAATGAAGACACCAAGAAATACGGATGTTATTAGTCTTGTTAGTCTTGTTAGATTCTAAGACAACATAAGACTATTTCCTAAGCCATTGAATTTCTGATATTTTAAAGAAAAAAATTCTCTTATATTCTGGAAGTTCCCAGAATATTGCATGAAAGTACTCTCAGATGGAGGTTTATTTTATTTAACACCTTTCAATAGGGCAACATCTGGATGTTATCACTGCTTGGCGAGATGAGATGCCGAAATGACGAATTCTGGAAATGCTGTGCATTAGGCCCTCTTGTCTTTGCCTGTAATTGCCTTAAAGATATAAAAGAGCCTGATTGTAATAACTCCCATAGTGTAACTATTCTTCATTTCTATTCCACGAGAGAAGATAGCAGGAAGTGGTATCTCTCTAAGGGTATAAGTAAGTAGAGACAGAGCTAATCCTGCAATACATGTGCTCTGCATCTCAAGGAAGCACTGAACATGAGTGTGAAAGGATTACTGGTAATCACAGATACATTTGTATCCCTTTACCCATTAACTGGAATAATTGTTCCACTAAGATAAGAGGCCCATAAGTATTTCAGGCTAGATGGCCCTAGGTCAGAACACATTTATTATTTATTTCCTAACATCCTGTTCTCTGGTGACAGGGATGGAAATTTGGCAGACCAGATCTTTTCTTGTCAAGAAAGTGAAATGGTTGTTTTATTTTTAATCAGGATCCTTTGCCCGACAGATAACTCTGAGGAACGCTGTTAGAAATGGGGAGAATTGGGCTCCTGGTGATGTTTGTGGGAAAGGAAGCAAGACTTGGCAGCCTGGGATTGTGTTCGTTGCCACACCACCACAAGCCCTTGGAAGCAAGCTATGTAGGGGAGGGCAGTCCTGAGTCACTCTTGAAATCATGTGGCCTATAGCAGGACCACTGTAGTAGCTTTTCTTGTAGCTGTGACAAAATTAATGACAAAAGCAACCCCAGGAAGGAAGGGCTTTTTGGCTCACAGTTGAAGGGTGCGGTCAGTCATGGACAGGAAGCAAGGGAGGTGAGAGCGGGAAGCAGCGCATCATAGTGCATTCAAAATCAGGAAGCAGAAACAGAAGGATGTCGGTTGCTAGTTTCTTTCCTCTGTCTCATTCAGTGTGGGACCCAAGGATACTCTTGATAGCACCGCATTCAGGATGACTCTTGGCTACTCAGTTAAACCTTTCTGGAAGCATCCTCACAGACACTTGTTTCTATGGTGATTATAAATCCTGTCCATTTGGCAGTCAACATTAGACACCACAATTGCCAAGCAAAATATAATAACTTTTAAAGAATGATTTTAGTCTTTTGTTTTTATGCGTGTACACAATGTATCCTTATCATATTTCTCACCCCTCCCAGAATCCCCTGACCCTGTGTAGTACTTCCTCCTTCTACCTTAATGTCCTCTTAAAAAAAGAAAATAACCCGCTAAGTCCAATTAAAATTACGTGTCCGTACCGGATGTGGGGCCATCCACTGGAGTCGCTGTATTCCCAAAGAAAAATGGCTCCTCCTCCTCCTGCAGCCAATAGCTGCAATAACTTCTCAGCTGGGAGTGAAGCCTCATAAACCCTCTTCTCTCCATGGTAGAATGTTCACCTGACTTCACCTTGTACAGGTCTTCTACAAATAACAGCCACAAAAACCACTGATGTGTTCTCATGAGTGTAGTGTCCATGTTCAGAAGACAATAGTTTTCAGTATATTCCTCATCTTTCAGCCCTTACATTCTTTCTATTACCTTTTCCATGAGTTCTCTGAGCCTCACTGAAAGGAGGGGGCCCTGATAGTCACTTCTTCTTACCACTTATATCAACAGTTATGAGTCTTTTAATTGACTACTGCCTACAAAAAAAATCGTTGACCAAGATCAAGGTCTGCTAGTTGGGGCTGGAGAGATGGATCAGAGCATTGGCTGCTCACCTAGAGAAGCCAGGTTCGATTCCAGCATGCACATGGTAGCTTACAACTATGTGTAACTCCAGTTCTAGGGGATTCAACACCTTCTTCTGGCCTCCATGGGCATCTGCCCTGCATTTTGTACATAGACCTGCATGCATGGAAGATACTCATACACATTACAAAAATAAAGAGCTGGCAGCAGTAGCTTGTCAGAATAAACAAGGAGGTTTGATAACCAGTCCATTTAGCAAAACAGTGAGTTTCCTCCCTCAGGCCTGTGATCTCCCCAATCATATAGCTCCTTTAGGCTTTTAACCAAGTTTATACTATGAGGCAAGAATTCCCTCCCATTGATCCAGCCTCAAATCCAACCATAAAGTGATTGGCCATTCCTACAATAGTCTGTCACAAGTGTGTCAATAGGCGCACCTTCCTGGGAGGCTGGTATTGTAGTACATGGTCCACTGCTGAGTGAATTTACTGATGGCCTGCAGCCTGCATGGCATCTCCCAGCACTGTGACAGCTAGCCAGACGAGTTTCCAGGTCAACTGTAGCTTTATTTCTGTGTCCTGAAACCAAGGCGTGTTGTCTCATCATTTAGCTATGGTGGGAAATATATATGACAATAGTCTTGCTATTTGGGGGGAGGAAGACTTTGGGGACTCAGACCAACAACCTATAGAGAGGTAACCTGTTCTTGGCATGGATTATTATTGTGTGTTTGAGGAAAACAATTATCTACCCATGAAGATACCCCGATTCAAATGCCTTTGTAAAGATTTACATTTTTAATTAGCTTGAAAAGCTGTGGATTTCCATGATACTTTTCCATACATTCTTAGTTTTGGCTTTACTTATTTCTTTTTGAGGCTTGTGTATGAATGAAGTAATTTCTCTGATTTTTCTCCCAGTGTGTTTGACATTGGAATATAGGAAAGTTGCTGATCTTATGTGTTAATTTTGTAGCTTGCCATTTTGCTGAAAATGTTTATCAGTTCTAAGTGTTTTCTGGTATAGTCTTTAGGGTCTCATACATAGAATCAGAGCATCGACAAGTAGAGAGAGATACTTTGACTCTTGTCTAATTGCTTCCACTAAGATGTTCAGTACGTAAGAGTGGAGAAAGTGAAATCCTTGGTTTGTTCCTGAATTTAGTGGAAATGATTTGCATTTTCCCCTATTTAATAGAATGTTAGCTGTAGACTTTTCATATGTAGCTTTTAATATGTTGAGATTTGTTCCTTTCATTCTGTTTTTTTTATTCATTACTTTTTAATATGAAGTGATGTTATATTTTTCTCAGAAGCTTTTTCGGTGGCTCTGATTTCTTAATGCAAGCATATGGAGCTATAAACTTCCCTCTTAAGACTGCTTTCATTATATCTCAAACATTTTGGTAGGTTGTGTTTTCATTTTCATTTGATTCTAGAAATTGGTTAATTTCCTTCTGTATTTATTCAAGGATCCATTCATCATTCAATAGTATGTTGCTTAGTTTCCATGAATATGTGTATGTTATAGGTTTTCTCCTGATGTTGATTTACAGTCTTATTCCATGGGACTAGGCAGAATATAAGGAATTATTTCAATTTACCTGTATTTGCTGAGACCTGCTTTGTTTCCTAATACATGGTCTACTTTAGAGAAGGTTCCATGGTCTACTGAGAAGAATATGTACTCTGCAGTTTTGTATGGTACATTTTGTAGATGTCTGTTAAATTCATTTAATCTAAAATGTCATTTAATTTGTTTATTTTATGTTTATCTTTTGTTAGGAAGGCATGTCAGCTGGAGAAAGAAAGGTATTGAAGTCACCTATTGCTATTGTGCTGGGGTTAATCTGAGATGACTCGTTTAATAGCATTTGTTTGATGAAGTTGGGTGCACCTGGGTTTGGCATGTGTGTGTTTAGAATCACAATGTTCTCTTGAAGGATTTATTTTGTCTCACCAGGATTGGACTGAAGCATGTTTTTTGTCAGATATTCAAACAGTAGCACCTGCTTGTTTTCTAAGTCCATTTGCTTAAAACACCTTTCCCTATCCTTTTTGTCTAAAGTTGTACCTGTATTTTGTGGTGAGATACATCTCTTGGAGGGAAAAATTGAATATTTTCTGATTTTTGACATGATTTACTCTGTATCTTTTGACTGGGGGATTGAGATCATTAATATTAGCAGTTATTACTGAAAGTTATGTATTGATTCTTGTCACTTTATAGTGTTTGGCTTTTTTCCCTCTTTCTCTCTTGCTTAACTATTATTCTCATGTTGTTTATTCTTGCCTGGGACTTTGTTGATGGTTTATTTTTATCTCCAGCCAGAAGGATTACTTTAAGGATCTTCTGTAGAGCAGATTTACTGCTTATCTTAATACAAAATGTTCTTTACTCTATCTTTTGCCCATATCTTGTAGACTTCAGGTTTCTTTGCTGGGTATAATGTTCTGGTTTGGGAGGTGCCTTTCTGAACTTGAAATTTAGCATTCCAAGTGCTTCTGGCCTTTAAAGTTTCAGTTGAGTAATCTGTTCTTATCGTCTGCTGGGTTTGCCTTCAGATACGACTTGATGTTTATTGCCACTTCAATACACATTCTTTGTGTATTTAGAGTATTATTTCTTTATTTAACGTGTGTGCATGCACATATACACATGACATGTGTAATCACATGTGTACAGGCATGCATGCCATATTGTGTGTGGAAGTAGAAGACTGCTTATTGGAGGCTCTTCTTTTCTATAGTTCCCTGAGATGGAAATGTCAGGCCGGTGGTAACTTCCCTGTTGAGCCATCTCGCCAGAACTAGTATTTTAATAGGAGCAGTTCTTTTCTGGCTTTGACTGTTTAGTGTTCTAAATGCCTCCTGTGTCTTCATTAGCATTTCTTTTCCTAACTCAGGAGAATTTCCTATAACAATCCATTTGAAAATGTTTCTATTCCTTTAGAATGAATTTCCAACCCTTCTATGCCTATAACTCTTAGATTTGGTCTTTACAGAGTATTGGTTATGTCTTGGAAGTCCCTCTGGATGCTTTGTAATGATTTACCTATGTCCTTGTTGGTGGTTACAATTCTCCCATCTCGTCTTCAAGCTCAGATGTTATTCATCTCTCTGATTCATTCTGTTGGTGAGACTTTCCACAGAACTTTCTATATGACCTATTAAAATGTTCACACCCAGCGTTTCAGATTGGTTTTGCTTCAGTACTTATCTTTGTTGAATTTTTCTTTCATATCTTGTATCACCTTTATTATTCCACTGAGTTATTTGTGTTCTCAATGTGGGGCTTTTTCACTCATTTGAATCATTCTTTTGAGTTCTTTGTTGTTTTGCTAACTCATCTTCACTAGGTGCTGTTACTGCAGCGGTAGTAATTACTGGAGGAATTATGTAGTCTTTGTTTTTCTTGTTTCTTATGTCACTGCACTGGGATTTATGTATCAGGAGTTATTTCATTAGTTAGGATTATTTTAAAACAATTACACTTTTTTTCAGTTGAAGTATTTACATCACCCAAATAGGAGCTGATATGGAGTTGAGCGTGTACTTCAGACAACAGCTTCACAGGACAGTACATTTAGGGTGCATAGTGTGGACTTTATATTACTTCCTGGGGATAATACTAAGAACTACTACAGCTGTTGGTTATTACCAATATGCAAGTTTTATCCTAGCTGATCAATAACAGTATCTCCTTTTGACTTCAATAACTGTTGGAGGATATGCAATCAAGGGTGATATAGAGTGGGTTAAGATTTTAGTTAGTAAGATTATGATTAATTAGTCAATAAATAGGTTAGAGAAGGATGGGGATAAAATCCATTCTGAAAAGAAAAAAAAATTCTAGATGAGTAAAGTAATGGTGATGTGAAAGTTGAGAGGGTGTTAGAGTCCACATTTAACGACTGTTAAAACCATGGAAGTTGTAATTAGGAAGTGAAAAGAGGAGGGATAAAGAGGAGAGAAAGAAAGGAATAGGAGGATCAGTGTACGAGATAGGAGTGGAAGATACAGTGCAGAATGCTTTGTATTGGGCTGGATGAAGAAGTGTACACAGCAATCCTGAAACTTGACTGAAAAATGCACTGACAAAAGCAAAAATATTATGCAACATACATTCAAGAATGGAGATCAAATGCTAAAAATATAAGGAATAAAAGGAACACTTATGGTGCCAATTTCTGGCACTGCTGAGTATCGCTGAAGGTGAAGTTTTTGGTTCCATCTGGCTCTATGAGGCTCTACTTAATGGTGGGTTTGGGAAGCAGATAAGGAGAGAGAAGCTGGTCTCTGTGACCTTTGTGTTCTGTGTGGTTCTGGCCTGTGCAGAAGGTGTTAAGTTCTTTCTTAGTAATCTCAGACCCCTGTCCTGAATGGTAACCCCTTTGGTTTAGTGGATCTAGGGTATGTGAGAACAGCAGTTCTCTTGCAATTTCTACTGCTTCCCTCAAGCCGAGAACTGTAATTCTTATTTAAGCCATCTAATTTATGAGGATGGCCAAACTTTGAGACTTGTTTTTCACTCAAAGATGGTTTAGATCTAATATTGCAAGTTAGTAGCTGACATTGGCACAGTTTGATTTATATTTAGAAATACTAAAGGCAGTGAAACAGTAAAAAAATTGAGGGAACATGAGCAACAATAATAATTTGAACAAGGGGAGATGGAATGCTGTTTTAAAATTATGAACTAATTAAAAGGTATTTACCTCTTAGGAATATGAAGAGCCCCTTAAGGAAACAGGCATACAGATGCAGGAGAAGATACTACTGAGAAGGCTGGGGTAGAGAGTGCATAGAAGGACCCAGTCTGATGAAGCTCCTGCCATGGCCAGCACTGTAATACAGCCAGCGGGCAGCTGAACGCTTAGCTGAGGCAATGCAGGCCTCATGGTCTAGCAGGAAGAAACTTGGTAGGGTGAGGGTGGCATCACCACAGGGGTTGTGTCACTGAGGCTCCTGTACACTGATAGCAGGGAGCTGCCTGCTGTTAAGGAAGCTACTCAACATTCAATAAGAGGAAAAGTCCTGAAATCAGAAGATATGCCCCTCGTGACTTTTTTCTCCAGTGCCCTTTAGTGATAAGCCAAGCATTGTACTCACACAAGAGGTTTGTTTTAGGGGGTTCAGCTGCAGGATTATCAAACCAAAATGAAAGGTATATGTGAGGGTTAGTGAAAAAATCAGCAGCTAGAATAGATGATGAAATAAAGGTTGTATTGAGAAGAGGAACTTTCCTTCTTTTTTTCTGTGCCCCAATATTTTTATTATTATTTTCAAGTGTTTTTCTTTCATTAAAAAATATTTTTTTCTCATACAGTATATTCTGACTGTGTTTCCTCCTCCCCCTGCTTCTCCCAGTTTCTCTCCCATCTAGATCCACCACCCCTCTGTCTCTCATTAGAAAACAGACATCTAAGGAATAATAATAAAATAAAATGTAAGATAAGATAAATTTAAAAGAAACTAATTTAAAGATAATCAATTAACCAAATAAGATAAATAGCCCCCCCCCAAAAAAGAAAAAGCAGGAGAAACACATAGGAGAAGCCGGCCTTCCCACAGCAGAGATAAAGCAAAGCGCTGACCATGGTCCTGAAAAGGCTCCCGTAGGGCGAAGGAAGCAGAATCAGAGAAGCAAGAAGCCCAGGACAATGGCACTGGGTTTTGATTCTACTGCATGGAAGGGCTTTTTGGGATCCTAGTCTGTTTGGATGCTCACCTTTCTAGACCTGGATGGAGGGGGGA
>LOJH01034078.1:3476-16121 GCA_001685095.1 Ellobius talpinus
AGAGAGAGAGAGAGAGAGAGAGAGAGAGAGAGAGAGAGAGAGAGAGAGTCATAATCATGTTACGTAGATGACAGAAATGAACTTTAAGGAACCCTCAGCCCAACACCAAGAGCTGATAATATATAAAATATTGGATATTGCTATTTTATGTGTGTAAAAATCCTTGTGATAATCTAGAGCTGTGTCACAGGCTCCTAAGATTACATACACCAAACTCCCGAAGGGTATGCTTGAAAGTCACGTTTTCCCGTCCTACCATATCTCACCTCCTCCTTTGTAACACGTTCAGATACACGGTGTCTGATGACTGACACCAGTCAACTCTGAGGCAGATGGATGACAATAGCCCCCAAATTGAGTAGAAAAGTGATGACCAAACTGAGAACTCGGCAAGGTTCAGTGACACCCATAAGATAAATTCATTTTGGACTGGGCATGTTGGTTCACACCTGTAATTCCAGCATTTGGGAAACTGAAACAGATTATTATTGCAAGTTTGAGGTCAGCCTGGGTTACAGAGTGAAACCCCACCCTGAGAGCTCCTTTGGGCATTCTAGCAGGAGTCTTCAGCTACCTCTAAGCCCTTAACTGAAGAACAGTTCACCTCCGTTGGAGAAAGTGGTCCTCTTTGACCCAGTGTACAGCTTCAGGAGGCACACATGGGCCCAGTCAGTTCAGTTCAGTGGGATGACAGATGTTACAGCCAAGTCACCCTCCAAGAGCGTATCTTAAAAAAGGTGATGTTAGAATTAGTTTCAGCACTAACTCAAGTGTGGGTCTTCTCACCCTAGAACTATTGCCCTTTCCTCTGTAAGGATCTTGTTCTCTGTTACTAATTTCTCAACCTCAAGGATAAGTAAATAAATTCCTTAAGTTTCCCTTCATTCTATAGAAAGCCAGGCTGTTAAAATCTCAGGAGGACAAAACAAACACCCCACAAAGTCTTTTTCTTGAAGCCTATATACCATTTTCAGATTTGAGAGGGAGGAGTTGTGATTTGGGTTGATAACCAAAATCTGGTACCCTGTCTTCTGCCCCACTGGTTAACTCTAGAAAGCAGTTGTATCTCAAAGTGAAAAAACAGAGCCAAAGTTTAAAAACTGTATGGTGCAATCTCATGGTGGGTATCCTTTTATCCTGTCTATAAGTAAGGCATAATTGTATTAGAGAAAGTTAATATTAGCCATGTGGTTGATTCTGTGCTTTCAAAACAATCCTGGCTTTAGACCCGAGGAAGTATACTTGTGTGTGTAGACTTAGGCATTTAATTCTGTATTTTACACAAAAGTTTTGAAAAATGTATCGTGACATTTAATATGTTTCAAGGTTTTATGAAATAATAATAATAATAAATATATTTGTAGTAACAATTAAGATGACAAGTTATTTTCCTTCATTTCTTTTTTACCAGCACAGGTTACCATGGGTGCACGGTTCATCCTTATACTGTAGAAATCTCCAAGTACAGCTCATTTGTTCCTTGGACTTTAACTAGTTTTGCTGCACATGCCTACCACCTGTCTTTCTTCATTGCAGTGACCTTAGTGCTTTGAGGTGGTGTCATAAAAATGGCCTTAGAGTTGGACCATGGACCAAAGTCTTCATGATGATTTTCATTTTATAATACAACACACCTTTTCTCTTACTGGGTGTGGTCCAGGCAAAGGACTCTTGGATTTGTTTGAAAAAAGCAGTATCTAATTATCTAATAGTCACCTTTGTAGAAGGACGAGAGAAAGGAGAGGGAGAGGGAGATGGAGGAATAAAATTCTTATTTGACATCAGAGGTTAGCTATCTCTGCTCTTAACATAAGCACACTTCTAGAAAGTCATAGACTTTAGGGCAGGACAAAGTGCTCAGTACAGGCTGGTGATGCAGAAGACTTGTTTGTTTGTTTGGTTTTAAAAACAGGATCTCACTATGTAGCTCTGGCTGATCTAGAACTTGATACATAGACCAGGCTGGCTTTAAACTCATAGAGATTTACTTTCCTCTGCTTCCCCATGTCCTAGGATTAAAGGCTTGTGCCACCATGTGTAGCAGATAACTTTGAGGTGAGAATTTAAGATGACTGGTTCTCATTTTTATTAATTTACCATGTTGTAAAATTCTGGAGGGCCATTTTGACTGTATTTTTTTGTTTTTGAAGCAGTGTGGAGCCCAGGTCAAACTTTAAACAATCTTCCTTTCTTAATCTCTTGTGTACTAGCTGCCATGTCTGTCTTTGGGAGGGCTGTTTTGATTCACTTTTGTTTCTGGTTCTGGCACATAGCTAGTGCCTGGTAACTGTTCCACCTGTGGCCCCAGTGTGCTTGAGCAAGCTAAGGCACAGTCTTCACTCAGCAACTTTGTGTTTCATACTTGGCCTGTGACCTTTCATTAACTAGTTGTTTTTTGCCATTTTAGGGAACAGTTAAATATAGTTTCAGTGAAAACTGAAAACAGTCACTGTTGGGTTTAGGAGAAATCTGGAGAAGAGATTCTAATGCCCACTTTGGTATTATCATGCCAAAGCATTGGTTGACTGGCTTGGAATGGCTTTGAGCCTAAGAACTATGTGCACAGAATCATGCACATGTAATTGTCCACCCCTACACCCGATGTCTGTATGCACCATAAAGTTGTAGCCCCTGTTCAGCACCCTCAGCTCCCCACTGGCCAGGAACTAGGTGTATGCTCTTCTGAATGGGCGGGAGCCCACAGGCCAGCCTGTTTCCCTTCCTGACCTCATCTGTATTTCCCCACTGCCCAAGGCAGGGGTTCTCAACCTGCGGGTCGTGACCCCTCTAACAAAAATAATATATTATAATTCATAACAGTAGCAAAAGTATAGTTATGAAGTAGCAACAAAATAATTTTATGCTTAGGGATCATCACAATGTGAGGAACTAGTTGAATTAAAGTGTCACAGCTTTAGGAAGGTGCTGTGCTCCTACCTGGTGGGACAGCTGTTTTGTCCTGTGCTAGCCTAGCTCTTCCAGGTTTCCCATCTTGTCATCATCGCGTGGTTAGCTCCAACCCTTCCAGAGCAGGATTCAGATAGCTCTTTGCTCTCTTTCAAGCCCTGTGCACTTTCAAGTCTACAGAGCAGTACTCAACAGTAGCATGAAATCTGAGAATGCCTCACCAAACCTAAGACATGAGAGTTGAAAGGAATTTGCTTGGCAGAGGAAGAAAGGGATATTCCAGTTAGGGCACAGCATGTGCAAATATATTGAATTGAAAGAACTTTGGCACATGGGCAAGAGAGGGGAGTCTAAGCTGACTCTCAGTGCAGTCTGCTAATGGATTAACAAGTGCTTTATGAGACAGCATATTCTGCTGCTCTGTTTAGGCTAAGCAGGAAGTGAGCCTGGAGCCAGCCTGCTTCTGGTAAAGCCAAGGGTCACTGTTGTCTAGGCAGGTGGTTTTTATTTTAGTTTAGTTAATTTGTGAAACAGAGCCTCACTGTATAGCCCTGGCTGGCCTGGAATGTGTTAGTTTGGCCACATTGGCCTCTAACTCCTGGAAATCTGTCTGCCTCTGCTTCCCAAGTGCTGGGATTAAAGATGTATGTATCCAGCCTGACATCTTGCCAGGTGATCTTTATCACCTCACTGGACCACTCTGTCTCAGCCTCTTCACGGGTTAAATAAGCAGAATAATGGTATCTGCCTTATGTGATGGTGTGGTCATTAAGGTAGTTCCTTAAAGAGCCTGGAAGAGTAACTAGAGTGCTAAGCACTCAGACAGGTAATGGGTAATGTTATTTTTCATCTGGATGTTTTCTCCAGCAGCTGTGCAACAGCCACTTAAATACTTTGTTTAGACAAGGAATGTGAGATCGTCTTACAGATGAGCAAACTGAGGCCTTCAGTGTTGTTGTTTTAAAGTTTGTTTTCTTTGTCTCTTTGCTCTTTTGGGGGCCCGCCACCCAGCTCCCACATAAGTCACACATGGAGGCTTATTACTTCTGAATGCCCAGCCTTATTTCTCAACTTAAATGATCCTATCTACCATTTGCTCTGGGCTCTTCCTTTTCTCACTTCTGTATATCTCACTCTTACTTCATGGCTGGCTGGCTGGCTGGGTGACTGGCCCCTAGCATCCTTCTCTTACTTTCTCTCCTAGATCTTGCTCTTTTTCTCCTATTAGTCGGTCTGCCAGCTTCACCTATCCTTTCTCTTGCCTTGGTACAAAGTAACGCAGCTTCACAGCAGAGTTGAATGCAACACATCTTTGCATCACTAAATATAAACATTGTTTATGTTCCACAGCATAAACAAATGTAACACATCTTAAAACAATATTCTACCACGCTTCAGTGGGTAGGTAACCTGCCCAGTCCACCAGTGGCAGGCCTGAGACCAGATCCAGACTTTTAAATGCCCTATGGAGGTTATCTGTGGAGGATGTCATGGAAGAGAAAGGAGAGTGAGAGGTAGCACTGAGTCAGCTCAGACTCCCCTCATGTATCTATTAGGCATGATGCTACCTTCATGTTCAAGCCAGTGCAGCGTTATCTGCTGGTCTAAGCCCACAGTTCTGGTGTTTGATTATTTCAGCATCAGTGTTCATGTGTGCAGTATTTGTTTATTGTTTGTTTTGTTTTGCAGTGATGGAGGTTAAACCAAGGGCATGCTGGTCAAGCACTGTACCACTGAACTGTATCTCAGACCTTACAATATGTCTAGACCACAGTAGCAGTTAAGGAGTTGAAAATGGAAAAAGCTAAACACTTAAATCATGTTTTCTTACTTAGACTGGTTCTATTATACTTCTTATTGCTACTATTGTTTTATTTACTTGAGACAGCTGGCCTTAACTTCCTGATCCTACCGATTCAGCCTTCAGAGTGTAGGAATTATAGGCAGTGCCACCATACGTGGCTTTGATTTTGCTATACTTATTATCTCCTGTTTCTACTTGTCTCCTACATGAAGCCATCAAAGTGTCCTGCATACTGTGAATGATTATCTTGTGAATACAAGCATATAGTAGGAATATTATAAAGAGAGACCTCAGGGGACCAAGGAGATAGTTTAATTGGTAGAACACTTGTCTTCCATGCATGAGACCATGGGTTCAATTCTCAGCAAAAAAAAAAAAGACAATTCAGGGCTAAAGAGACTGCTCAGTGGTTAAGAGCATTTGCTGCTCTTGTGGAGAACCTGGATTCAGTTCCCAGAACACATGATAGGTCACTACTGTGCATAACTCCTGTTTCAGAGTACCTGGAACCCTCAGGCACAGACACATACACAGTGAGTGCACTTACATACATGAAGACAACAACCCTCATACACATAAAATATAAAATAAATTTCAAAAAGGCAATTCAAGAGACTTTCCCAGGATGATGATTCATACCTTTAATCCTAGCACTCCAGAGACAGAGGTAGGTGGATCTCTGCGAGTCTGAGACCAACTTGGTCTGTATAGTTTCAGGCCAGCAAATGCTACATAATGAGGCAGTGATCTCAAAACAAACAAAAAAGAGACTTGAGTCAGGAAGAAAAGGTGTGGCAGACCAGATTGCCGTCTTTCTGGAGATGAGTTTTGGCCTCATTTGATAGTTAGAGAGGCAAAAGGTAGGTGTAAGAACAAGTGAGTCAAGTCCTGAGTAAATGTGTGCTGTTGACATGGGTACAGTCATGTCAAGGATTCTAGTCTCAGATCCATTAGAAAATGAGAAAGCCTCCCCCACCCCATAAGGCTCAGAGGATTGGCAAAGCCTTCCTCTAGTCCATGTGTGGATGCTGATAGCATGTGCAGAAAATATGCACCTTAGCTGACCTTCCCCCCTCAGTGTTCATGGCATGAAGACTGCTCTCCTACAAAAGACTGCTCACTCCCCTGCAGAGACTGCTCCTACTGAGATTATCCAAACCTGTCTTCTTGATCTTTCTGTGTATCATAAATCCTGCCTCCTTACTTATCTGTATGTAATAACCCTACCTCATTCAGCTGTGTATAATAACTCCACTGAGCTTCCTGGATGCTGCAGTTTCATCAGAGAGCCCAGTCCACAGAGGGGGGGAATGTGAAGGAGGGTGAGGAGGGAGAGAGGTTGGTATGTGTGTCTTTTCTTAATTCCCTCACAACCCCAGTAAGGTCTATCCCTGAGACCTTTCAAGGATGCAGCAGGCATGACTTGTCGTATTTTGGAATACAGACTGGAACATTGAGTTTTGGGCACCTCTTTTCAAAGCAGTATTTTTCATATTGCCCCTTCAGCATGTTAGAAATCTACTTAGAGTCTAATCCTGTTTGTTTAAAAGAAAAACAGAGACCGGACAGTGGTTGCGCATGTCTTTAATCCCAGCACTTGGGAGGCAGAGGCAGGCAGATTTCAGTGAGTTCGAGGTCAGCCTGGTCTACAAAGTGAGTTCCAAGACAGCCAGGGCTTGAAACCCTGTCTTGAAAAATGAGAGAGAGAGAGAGACAGAGACAGAGACACAGAGAGACACAGAGAGAGAGACAGAGAGAGACAGAGACAGAGAGAGACAGAGAATGAGAATAGAATAGAATGGAATAGAAAAATCTCATAATACAACCTATCTGTTGAAAGAAGGCATTACATTATTTCATGATTCTGTTTTGGTGTATCAGCCAATAAAACTTTATCAACACTACTATGTATTTCACTGGTAAGATATAGGGATACCAAAAGGGACAACCAGAATGGAAATGAGACTAAGGCCTTCCCAAGTAGAGAACTGGCTGAATGGAGAGGGGCACAGGGCTTAGAAGACCTGATCCCTGCTTTCTCTGATCTACAGGCCACTTTGGACAGAAGGAGCAGGTGTGTTCTGAATGGCCTCTCCATAGTGTTTTTCTATTGATTATAGGAAAGAGACTGACTTAGAGGACATTAGCTGCTTCTCACTGATATTTGTATGAGAAAGCACAGAACTTCAGAGTTCTGGAGAAGGGTTCAGATGGTATAAAGCACGTGCACCCCCATCTCTCCCACTGAACTGCATCCCCAAGACATGCATTAGATAGAGCTTTGCAGTTTTTTCACCACGAGGGCTCGGTAGACTTGGGGTGGTCAGCTCTGGTTTGCCCTTGGCACTCTCATAGCCTCAGTGCCCTTGTGATAGTTTAGCTACAGCAGTTCTCCTGTCTCTTACTGCCTTCCTAGCCACACTGGTGAGTCTGCCATGCACGCTCTTTCTGTGCCCACATTCTGCTGCTTTTTGGGATAGTTTTCCAACCCCCAGTTACCCTTAGAGCTCATAGAAGAGTTACTCTTAGTATTACCCTTTAATATCTTGTCCCCTCCTGGTTCTGATCTCTGCAGTGTTGCTTGGCTCATGATTTAATGGTTGGTAGTGTGGGATGTTCAGGATACATAGCCAGAATTCAAATCTCAGCCATTACCTACCATTATTAACCATGTGGTCTTGAACAAAATACTGTCTTTGCTCCTCACACTGAAAAGATAGCATAACCAGTAGGATTATTGTGGCAAGTCTGTGTGAAGTGCTCAGAACTCTCCTGGTGTGTACCTAAGACTCTGCGTATATGAGCTATTGCGGTAGTTCATGCTGTCACTTCTTTTGTTTTGCTGATCATGTTATGACATTGCTGCTGTTAGTTTATAGATCTGTCTTTTAAGCTCTTAGGGGTTTGGAGGGCAGGTCCTAACCTCTTCATCATCATATCCACAGCTCCAAGCACAGGGTCAGGCGTGTGTGTAGTAGCTGCTTATGCGATAGCATTGAATGAGTATGTACATGGTTAGATACTGCAGGCCTGTAAAGCATGATGGATGCTCAGGAGCGTGAACGGTTTAAGAACACCTTCTGGGTGTTAGGAAATTAAGTATTAATTTAAAGAAGCTGTTAACAAAGCTGTTATGATTTTTTTCTCAGCCCAAATGCCTTTATGTTTTGTATAAAAATTATTATATTTATTACCTATTGACAGATGAACATAATTGTTAAAAATAGCAAAACGTCCCTATTTCTGGCTTTGCTTGGGTAGGTCTTTCACTAGCGATGTTGGTAGGAGTTGCGTGTGAAGGGGCGAGCTGTGCAACAGTGGTGCCGGCAGCACCTGGCTGTGAAGCGTGGGTGGGAATGGGACCTGGCTGCAGCCTCAAGATTTAGAGTTTGAGGCTCACTGACAAGGCTGACAGGCTTAGCATGGGCAACAGGACATGATGGAGGGCAGGGATGGAGCTAAGAGAAGTTTTAAGTATTTGACCCCCAAACTGCAATGAACCCCAGTGCTTCCCTACTGAAGGGAAGGGGAATGGAGTTGATTCAGTGACAGCTGAGTAACTTTGGATAAGTCTCTTGGCCTCTCTACAGGGTTCTAGAAAGAGGAGGTTTCTAGTATCATTACTGTTAAGGGAATTAATAATATTATGCATATAAAACATTTTCACAATACTTGGGACTTAGCAAGTCCTCAGAAATTAAAGTTTCCAAACCCTTATGTCATTCCCAACTGAATTATTGCTGCATTTATCATGGACCTTGGATCCATACAAGTATCATTTCCTTAGTGTGCCATAATATCAGAAAGTTAGAAAGTAGCTATTATCTGGTCCTGTTGTAGTCACACCTGGATGCTCAGGGTTCAGTACCACCTTCCTCCTCACTCCATGTCCACTTTTTGTATTTGGGATATGCTTTGAATCTTTGTGGAACTTCCAGTGGAAATGCAGGCCTTGAGCAAGCTTCATGAGTGCTGAACCAATATGTCATACCTCTAACCCCCAACATTTCCCAATATCTAAAATTTTCCCCTTTATTTTTGGAAAGGCACTGTATTATACAGGACTGGAAATGCAGATAAGTGAAATTGGGAAACTCGTTTGTTCCCAGCCACTAAGACCTGAATAATCACACAGAAACTATATTAATTACAACACTCTGTGGTCTTTTAGCTCAGGTTTCTTTTTAACTAATGCTTACATCTTAAATTAACCCATTTCTATTAATCTGTGTATCACCATGAGGTTGTGGCCTACCAGTAAGGTTTTGGCGGGCATCTGGGCATCTTTCTCCTTCAGCATCTAATGACATCTCTCTGACTCTGCCTACTCTCTCTCTATATATATATATTTATCTCTTCCAACCTGGCTAAATTCTTCCCTGCCATAAGCCAAGCAGCTTTATTCATTAGCCAATAAAAGCAACACATATACAGAAGGACATCCCNCCCATTTCTATTAATCTGTGTATCACCATGAGGTTGTGGCCTACCAGTAAGGTTTTGGCGGGCATCTGGGCATCTTTCTCCTTCAGCATCTAATGACATCTCTCTGACTCTGCCTACTCTCTCTCTATATATATATATTTATCTCTTCCAACCTGGCTAAATTCTTCCCTGCCATAAGCCAAGCAGCTTTATTCATTAGCCAATAAAAGCAACACATATACAGAAGGACATCCCACATCATAGTACCACTTTTTTTATTTGTATGTTTATGTGTAACCCTGGCTGTCCTGGAACTAGTTCTGTAGACCAGGCTGGTCTTGAACTCATAGAGATCTGCCTGCCTCTGCCTCCAGAGTGCTGGGATTAAAGGCATGTGCCTGGCACCTATTGACAGTATTAACACTCAAATATTAATTTTTTTCTGGTCTTTTAAACACACACACACATATATTTAAATATTTGTTTAATTATATGGAAACTACACAGATACCTTTTCTTCAAACAGTATTCTTTTCCAAATATACTTTATTTAAATTACATTTTATTTAACTTTCTTATGTGTGCCTGTGGGGAGTACATGTATACCAGGGTATGTATGTGAAGGTAAAAGGACAACTTGTGAGAGCTGGTTCCTTCTTTCTGCCATGTGGGTCCCAGAGATTGAACTTGGCTCATCAGAACTGGCAGCAGCAGTCACCTTTATCTCATGATTCATCTTTTCAGCCTACCTATTTTTTTAGTTAATTATCTTTAGTTTTCCATGTTTGTTTAATGACTTACCCAGTCCATATTCACCTTTATCCAATAGTTCAAACAATCTCATTCATGGTTGGTGTCTCCAGTGTGTATGTTACTTATAGGAGAGGAAGCATTACATTGCTTTTTATAAGGAGGCTGCAAAACTGGGTGTGATGGTGCATGCAGGCCTTTAATCCCAGCATTCAGCAGATGACTCTCTGCATTTGAGGTCAGCCTCGTCTACACAGAGAATTCAGGCTAGCCAGGGCTACATAGTGAGACTCTATCTCAAAAAAAGAAAGAAAGAAAGAAAAGAAAAAAGAAAGAAAAAGAAAAGAAAAATGGTGTCCTGGTCGGGGGTGGGGTGCTGGTAGGATGGTTCAGTGGGTAGAAGTGCTGCTGCTGAAGCCTGATGACCTAAGTTTAAAAAAAAAATTAAAGTCCATTCCATTCCATGCTTGAAGTAGATACTTTCACTTTTTGGTTTTTAGTTTACCTTTATTCCCTGCATTCAGGAGGCAGAGGCAGGCAGATCTCTGTGAGTTCAAGGCCAGTGTGATCAACATAGTAAGTTCCAGGCCAGCCAAGGCTACATAGTGATACCCTGTCTTAAAAAACAAAATTGACGCTGGGCCACTCAGGAGGCAGATGCAGGCGGATCTCTGTGAGTTCGAAGCCAGCATGGTCTACAGAGTGAGTTCCAGGATAGCCAAAGATACAGAGAAACCCTGTCTCAAAAAAAACCAGAAAACCAAAACCAAAACAAAATAAACAGACAAACAAAAAACCCTCATAAAATTGGAGGGAGCTATTTTTATTAGTTATATATTTATATATGTGCAGTGTAGAGCCCACCAAACTTAAAAACAGTGGCTCAGTTCTTCTTCCCTAGTGTATTACTTCCCAGACCAGTTGCTTTTCAGCAATTTAGCTATTTTTTTGGTATTCATCATGGTATCACTCATCAAATAACATGCTTATATCACTTCTTTGAGATTTTAAAAATATATTTATTTACTTTAGGTGCATTGTGTATCTGTGCACTATGTGTGTGCATGAGTCCAAGAAGGCCAGAAGAGGTGTTGGAATCCCAGGAACTGGGGTTAGAGATGATTATAACCACCGTGTGGGTGCTGGGAATCAAACCTGGGTCCTCTAGAAGAGCATCCAGTGCTCTTAACAAGTGAAACATCTCTCCAGCTCCACTTCTTTGAGCCTCTTCAGTATTGGTTTTTTTCCCATTTTGTTTCCCACCACATAGGAGATGGGCCTTTTCCCTTCCTGACCACACCTGCTGTTCTTAGGATGGCATCAGTTTTGTTTAGATCACCCTTTGATGTTTGTATAACAAAGATTAGGAAAGTTTTTTCCGTAACTGAATTCTGTAGTATCCCACATAACTTCCCCTTACCTAGAAATCTTTTTACTTTCTCTGGAGTTAACAATCGAATTGGTACTTTTAAAAAGAGTTTTGCTGTGTGAGAGATCACTCCCCGGCATCTTCTGTGTGCTATGAGTGCAGCCCCTGGCACTTTTATTGTCTTTAATTTTTAGTTTTTTTTAATCATTTGTTGCACAACAGATTCTCTATGATTTGTCTAAATGTCATCATACAAAAATGGTCAACATGTTCTGACACATGGATATTCTGTCAGTGGCTTCTTTTATTTTTGAGACTACATTACTATGTAGTTAGTGTTGGCTGCCCTGGAACTTACTGTGTAGGCCTGGCTGTCCTCAAACTCATAAGGTTGCTTCTGCTTCCCTAGTGCCAGATCTAAAGGCATGTGTTACCATGCCTAGACCACCTTCTTTTTTCCCCCCTTAGGTTATTATTGCTTTTATTTTTGCCAGTTACGAGAGGATGCTGTAACATCCCAATCGTTGAGCTCAGTAGAACTACCTTCTTCACTATCTCCCCGCCAGTTCTTAGCTTGTAGATGACTTGACCATGTTCTGTTTCTTTTTAAAAAATATTTATTTTAATTTCATTTTACATTCCAACAACAGTTCTACCTCCCACCCCTCCTCCTGCCCTCAGCCTACCTTCTTAAAAAATGTATTTTTATTTTATTTATATGTGTTTGTGTGAATGCATGCTATGCATGGGAAGGACCCTCACAGACCAGAAGACAGTGCTGGATCCCTTGGAACTGGAGTTACTAGTGATTGGGGGCCACCTGGGTAGGTGCTGGGACCCAAACTGAGGTCCTCTGGAAGAGCAGCAAGTACCCTTAACCACTGAGCCACCTCTCCCCAGCTTTCTTAATGTCTTTTAATTAATCAATTTATTTATTTAGTTTTTTTTGAGGCAGAGTTTCTGGCTGTCATGGAACTCCCAGAAATCTACCTACCTCTGCCCAAGTGCTAAGATTATAGGTGTGTGCCACTACCACTTGCTCTTTATTTTATTTTTTTGAGACAGAGTCTTACTATGTAACTCTGGTTGGACTTGAATTCACAGAGACCCTAATTCTCTTCTTCCTCTAAACCCTGCTCACTTTGTCATCTTCTTTTTTTTAAGTTTCTTTATTATGTATAGTTTTCTTTTTTAATATAATTTCTTTTTTTTAAAGAAAACAAACTATCTTTTTACATTTTACATACCAATTCCAGTTCCCAGTTCCCACTCCCTCCCCTCCTCCCATTCCTTCCACCTTCCAACGCCACCCCCCCCACACCCATTCACGCTTCGGGGAGAGGGTAAGGCACATTGCTTTGGGGAAGGTCCAAGGCCCTCCCTACTATAT